>JASXSY010000128.1:0-104609 GCA_034509805.1 Sipha maydis
TTATATTTTTATGCAATTTCAAATAATAATTATTAAGTAAACTATTACTGTTATCGCTATTGCTTGCATCTTACCTTTTAATTCCCTTGCTACTGCTGCCATCATATGATCTCGTTTTTGTTTATAGAATTCTTTGACATGCATAAAGTGAGAAACCAAACCATCTCTGCCCCATTTTGATAGAAGCTTATATAAAAGTACTTGTGATAGCGATGACGTATGCATTGATGATGTTTGCATATGAAACTCCATTTGACGTAGTAATGTTTTGGGTCCAGTTATGAAGCCAACACGTAACCCAGAACTCATGATTTTTGAAAAAGAATCGAATCGTAACACGCGACCCTCTGTATCCATGGATAATAGACTGACAGGATTTTCCTAAAATTATTTAAACGCTGTTTAACAAATATTTTTTCGCAAAAAAAAGAAATCTTTAATTTACCTGTCCAAAATGTAAGTAATAGTATGGATCATCTTCGAGAATAAGAATATTGTAATTGCACGCAAGTCGATAAATTTCTCGTTTCCGGTTTGTGGTTATTGTGGTGCCTGCTGGATTTGAAGCAAGTAGGATTCAAATAAATGATCTGTTGAATAAACGATTGAATTGATTTATAATTGACTATAAAACGTTAGGGGTAAGAAAGGAAAGGATGCATTCGAAATAATATTTAGATATACAGCTCTATACTCTAATCGGTCTAAATCAGGTGTCTCCAAACTTATTTAATTCAAGGGCCCACATAAAATAAAAAAAAGTTCTTAGCGGCCCAAAATGTGTGAACAATAAAATTTTTAATTTTTTAGAAATATATATACTTTTTAATATTTAAAAAATAATTCTTATTATATGCCTAATTAAACATACTTAATTTTTAACAATAATTTGTTATTAATGAGAAGCATGAAATGTATGTTTTTCTACCAATATTTTATTAATTTCAGGTTCTGAGTTATTTGTTTTGGTTTTCAAAATTGATTCCAAATGTATTATAAAAACTGATTCAATATTATATATCCAATATATTATTACAGTGGACTTGTTATTATTGCAGTTACAAAAACCCGTCAATCACACGTTCGATAGCGTTATTATTATAGCGGAAAAGTCGATCGTATTTTATATGACCATTGCATAACTTCCGAGTATAATGTAATTCAAATAAGTGTGATCGACGAGTTAATATAATATTAGTTTAGTATCAATATATATATGTATTACTATTATAAGTGTTTACGAATAATACCAAAAGAAAAGTAATAAATTCAATTTTTTTTAATTATTTCAATGAAAAAATATTTAAAAACTATGAAAACTTATATAATTATTTTCAAAACATTAATTAGCTTGGTGAGCCGGAGCAAACACCTTGACGGACGGCTGTAGCCCATTTGCGCCACGAGGGTTTAATGGACATTTGCGCCCAAAAAAAAAAACTTAACACCCCTGATTTATAGCCTAAATGCGCCCATTTTGCATGCAACGTTGCAGTAGTTGTTTGAAAATATAAAATCCTACGTATAATCAAAATTAATAAAAAGTTAATAATTTTAAAAATCTTCTTCTTCTTCTTCTGCCTTGCCTTCCTCCCAACTATTTGGGGTCGGCCCACCCTTGTCCTACACCTCCACTTCACTCGGTCAATCACATCTCTTCTGCACACACCGACAGCCCTCATGTCATTCTCCATAGTCTCCAACCATCTCTTTTTTGGTCTTCCTCTTCCTCTTTTCCCTTCAACGTCCATCTTCTTAACCACTCTTACTGCATTCGTTTTCTCTCACCTCATCACGTGCCCAAACCATCTCAGCCTATTTTCTCTCATCTTGTCCACAATTAGCGCTTACACCAACACTACCTCTCACGTATTCGTTCCTTATTCTATCTTCTCTTGTCACTCCACTCAACCATCTGAGCATTCTCATTTCCGCGACATTCATACTTTGTTCTATTCTCCTGTCAAACCGCCCAACACTCTGAACCATACAGCATAGTTGGTCTCACTAAGCATTCTCATTTCAATAATTTTAAAAATAATGTTAAATATTACACAGTATGCATATTATATATATATATATAAATATTATTTATATTGCGTTAAATTATAAATTTTAAATAGAAATATTTTTACGAAAAATCAAAATAATTAATAAATACAATTACAATAATATACACATATATATCTTAATTTTAAATATTATTAATAATGCATCAATAAATGTATATAGAACCAAAATAAACCAAAATAAATAATACATATTAGTTGTCAGTTGTTGTTTAAGATTGTTTAAAAATATAAAATCCTACGTCAAAAAATAATCAAAATTAATAATATACATTGTGTCAATAATAAGAATGTTAATAATTACAATTATAAATCGATTCCCTGAAATGTATAAGAAATGTTTTTTAAGTATTCTAATTTATTTTTATTTTATTTAATATACCCAATAAATGACAACGTTGCACGATTTTCACCTGATCTGAATCGGGCGCATATGGGCTATGATTTGGGGTGCAAATAGGCTACGATAAATTGGTTTGAGCGCAAATGGGTTGCGCCGTTGGCGGACTATATTCGGTCTACGAGCCGTAGTTTGGAGACTCCTGGTCTAAATTATTGAATAATATAATTATAATAATTGTATACTTTTGGTATCGGTAGCATTTTCATCTTTCTTTCCACTAAGACTTTTTCCAATTCTTCAACAATTATCCCATATGAGTCTTGTTTTATCGATATTATTTCAGCGTTATATGGTTTAAACTGGAAAAAGTTTTTATAGATTAACTTAAGAGATATGTCTATTAATCTTAAAAATTATATCTTATTTAAATATTTGTGTTTTTATATGGATTATTTGTATTTATATGTATGTGACTTGAACCAGAAAAATCCTACGTAAAAATAATGTTAAGTAACTTCAATGACTGTTTAATTAATTTAAAAATATCGTACTTACTAAATCAATAGCTCCTGTATATATTGGATCAGGTATGATTACTGAATCATTACAACTCATGCACATGTCTACGGCTTTGGATAATCCTTCTTGAGCGCCAGATGTTACCATGATGGATGTATTTTCCCAGTCTTGAGGTCCATGAAACCAATCTTGTATACCTTCCAATAAGTTTATCAAAGGTCGGTATCTATTAACATACAGAAACCAGTTTCTCAAAATGTAACACAATATGTGATAGGGTTAAATGTAAAATCTAAACCAGTTATAATTTATATCTCATTAATTATCATTAATTATTAATAATAACTGTATAATTGCGTAATACCTTTTTAGATATTGTTTTAAATTATGTCAATGTACTTTAATTGATCTATATTTTAAATGTTACATAATGATATAGTAAAAAATGTATGGAAAAATTATAAATTTTAATGATTAGTTATTAATTTTAAATAAAACTCCATTTGATATTATCTTATCTGCATAATTTTTGTAAATTAATAAATAATTTTCTTTGAAACGAATGTTTTAAACAAAAAATTATGCAATTTAAATTTCTAAACATAAAATCATATTTTATCCTTATTGTTATAGCAAAAACACTTAACTTATTAATTTCTTAATATCATTTATTTAATATTATTTTAATATCATTTTAAAACGAATTATTATCTTAAAAACTATAAATTGTTTATGCTGTGAAAGTTTATTAATTATAATTGAATGAACTTTTTTTTTTACAAACCTTATGCATGTTTGTACTGGTATGGATTTAATCACTATTTATTTTTTTTTTTATAGTACCCGTATATTACTTATTGTATTATCTAAATGTTATGTTGATGATGCCATTATATTTTAATTATATTATAATATACTATCTGTTATCATAATGATCATCGATTTCAAATCTTGTTTTAACTCAAATGCTTCAGCATTAATGAAATAATTACGTAACAAGCGAAATAATGTAAACAAAAACACCACGTTTTTAATAAACTTTTTTTTAATTTATAATTTTAAGACAAATCGAGCATTGTTCAAGGAGTCTTTAGAGGGACAGAATAATTTATTAATATTTATCACTTTGATTAAAATTATGATATAAATTCAGATTTTAAAATAATCCGTTTGTACGATAAATTTTAGTTAATTTTCGATCGATGCATTCAGTAAATAATTAAACATACCCAACGGAGGCCAGATATTGTAAGGCGTCGGATAGCTCTTGATCTTTGAGTTCAATATTTTCACCGGTTATTAGTTCTACGGTGATCTTCTTGAACGGAAAAGTCAATACGTTTGGCACGCCTATACCGAATTTAATGCAAGTTGAAGGTAGTTTCTCCAACGCTTTACCTAAAAACAACCACGATTCAAGATTGACAGTTGTATCCGTTTCACATTTAACGCATATATTATATTGCAACAGTTTGCTATAATTACTTATTTCTCGTAACTGAGCCGGTCGGCGTCTTGATGATATTTCATTGATGAAACGCGAATAATCTATTTTGGACGGGACAACGGTTTTCATTGTATTGTGTTGTGACGGTAATAACGGTTCGGGTGAGTATTCCGGAATCGAAAGACCTATCTGATGTGCCGTTAATACTGGCCCTTCGGAACCCGAGTACAGCAATTGATACTGTGCCATAACTCTGCGAAAACACAATAATTGTATTACAAAACCGTTCAACCTGTCGTTGATACGTCGTATTAAATGAAAAAATGTATTTAAATATCAACGACGCATTTTTCATATATAATTCTATAAAAATATATTTTTGTTTATGGATGATTTTATGAGATCACTGGTTACAACACAATTAGGTATGGTAAAACCAAAATATTTATATTTCATTCTCCAAATTCTGACCGTCAGTGCATTTTATAAGGAATTTTCACTGAGCAACAAAAAATGTTTTTCTCAAAATAGTCATTGTATAATACCATAGTATTACACATTCGTTTCGCATTATATCGCCCAATCTTTCAAAATACTGTCGACAGAGTATAATCACTGGGCGACATTTGTGTCGCCTAGTTAACTAGTTAAAAAATGTACTGCTGACCGTAGCCCGTAATGTAGCTTGTTGATTTCTGATCGGTTCCAAAACGCGTAAAATGATAAAATAATGATTATTATGTGGGCACCATAGAATAGTGTTTTGTTTTTACGTTTAAGACAACTAATAAAAATTAAATTCGATAGATATTAACGTGTTAAGCGACAGACTCGGGTCCAGGAATTTTATATAGAAGGTTATAATTATTTGATAAATTGTATTCGAAAAAGTAATAATTACTGTAGAACAAATGCTGTCTTACAAGAAAATAATCTTATTTGAGACCCTAGAATGGCGCCCATTCGTCTCCTTGGATCCGTGTTCGTGTACACCAGCAGTCCTCAATACGCGGCCCTTTAACAAATGTTGTGCGGGCCCGTACTAAGATTAAATTGTATATTCTATTTTTATATTCTTAATTATTAACATTAAAAATGTATGCGGCAAGTAATAAAAAAAAATTGTATTTGGTCCTTTATATAATCCTGATGAGGACCGCTTGTGTACAGCATATTTCGATACATATTTAGTACATTAGATCCTCAGTTTAACATAATATGCTTACCACGTGCCTATATCGTTTTTGTACTAAAATAAAGAAATGTAACGAAATGAGAGATTAAACAGTACGTCACCACAAGGAATCATGCGGTAGACAAGTGTTCATAACATAAGTAAGGTTATCATTTTATAGCTGATATTCAAATCGATTATTGAAATCAAAATATTATTATTGTATGTCAAATTTAAATTAAAAAAGTTATAAATAGAATGAGGAGAACAATTTTAGAGAATTACGTGTTAGTCAGTATGTCTTAAAGTAAGAGTTGATGTTTTTTATTACAATTTATATACATACAGGAGTAGTAAGTTGATTATAATATAACGTGTAAAATATTTAAATAAATACCAATATCATCATTTAGTGTTTATTATCTAATTTTAGAAGTAATTAAATTATTAGTATGTATTTCGTATCATTATCATAAAAAAACTAGTTATTCGTGAGTAATTTGTAATGTAAAAACTACATAAGTAATGAGTTAATAATGATTATCTCGTGGATAAAATCAAGCAATAATAAATAAATAAATGAATAATTAAATGATTAGCTTGAAGTATTATTATATTGTAAAATACGGCGTGTTTAGGATTAAAAATTCATCGTTAGGTTTTATCGACTTTTTAAACACCTGATGATCAATTTTTAATTCAAAACCAGTGGTACGAGTACATTACAAATATTATAACTCTCTACGCTAAGCATTTAATTAATTATTTATTTATTCTATACTTAAACTATTTTTTCATTTATTTATATATTAATTTACGAGTATTAACTATTTAATAATTTTAAATTTTAATTTAACTTCTTTTAATTTTATTCAATAGTAATTACTGTTGCAAAATAAATTTTAATTTACAGCTTTGCATAATTATAAAAATGTACTCATTTGCTGGGTCAAAAATCGATTAAAAAGTCTAAATCAACTATTTTTATAAAAAAATATAATAATTTTGTACATAAATTATTATATTAATTAAAAAAAAAAAATTAAAATTAAACAATTAATTTGTACATTAAAAAAAAGTTCATTTTGAAACAAGTTTTTTTTAAATACACGGACATAGGTCACACAAGTGTCAGGAACAATTAAAATACGTATGTAAAATGTACAGCCAAATGTTATAGGTATAATATAAGAAATATATTTAATATTTAAAAATATAATATATCGTAAAAAAATAAAGAAACGAAGCTTTCAAACAAGAAAAAATTGAATTTATACATGAATATTTTGAACACGAATGACATTATCAATTTTAACAATTAACGAGCATCGAATTTTGCAAAGGGATTGAGATAAAAATAATAATAAATATGAAAAACAAGTTAAAAAGTCGATACTATAAAAGTTAAACATAGATAATCTATGGTAAAAAGAGTAATCGCACTCAAAAATATGGTAAATAATTTATTGTAAAACTTATTTAATCGATGCATTGCGTACATTCAGTTAATTTTACTTTTTGTTATTTTAAAATAGTTTCAATATAAATAAGGATTTTGTTTATTTTTTATTACAATATAATGAATACAATTACACTAAAGCTAAGAAATGTTAGTTTTATTATAAACTTACATTTCAGTGTTGATCTATTGAAGTCTCTAAAATCTTCACAAATAGCTTAAATAATCAAACTAAAAACTGTTAATTAATTAAGTCGGCACATGTGGTACTAATAGAATAAATTGTGAGTGAAATGGTTTTTATATGAGCTGTACCATTTTACCCGGCCAATAGGAGATAAGAATTTGTTTAGTATAATAACATCTTTTAATTATGACGTATTTACTCGTACGTATTAATAATGCACATATCCGGGTTAACTTAAACGAGTGGTATCACACGTGTGCAATTAATTTCAAACGTGGGTAAATCAATTCAGAGATAGACGATAAATAGTATAAAATTAATCCTATAAAGTTGACAAGTTTATATTTTATGTATAGTGATGTTGCATTTTTAAGTGGTCGATTAAAAGTTTAACTTCGGTAATGATTTTGAATTTATTTATAATGAATTGGCTTTATTGCAATGATTTAAAAAAACAATTTAAAACTTAACTTTTATGAACAAATTCTGATCTAAATAGTTTTAAAATTATTCCCATTATTTTTAACTTATCAAAATAAAAAAACAATTATTTTTTACTTTAAAATATAAAAAATTTACAATTTCTATACTTTTTTTGTACAATAAACAAATTCGTGAAAACAATACAACAAATAACAAATATAAGAACTATGGTCAAGTGAGAAGAAAAGCTACCAAGTGATAAAGCTTTAAGTAAATTATTAAAATCCAAGACATGTTGTATCAATAAAATTTTCCATGCAAAATACACGGTTTACTAACTAAAAGAGTATTTTTCTTTTAAATAAAATACATGAAAAATATTACATTATATTATCATTATATTAAAGTAGGTATTAATATAATACAATATATAACTAGGACTCGGGACGTGTTGCATTTAAAACTATTAAAATATGCTCTTATCATTTAAAAACATAATTTTAAGCACCGAAAAACTTAAATTTAAGCTAAAATATTTGACAAAAAAAAATAAAATCCTAAAATAGGGGAAAATTCTAAATTTTTTGTTTATATGACCATAAAGTATTAGCCATATTTTGTAACTGTGCTAAATATATAATTAAAGGTTATAGAAGATATTCAAATAAAAAAATGTAGATCATATTATAATTTTTTAATTAAAAAAATAAAATATAAAAAAATCTTTATATTATAAAAAACCAAAATCTGACTTTGACTTTCGAGACATTTGCCTTATTGTATATGGATTTTCTGAAAAACAAAATGTAAACAATATTTATAAATAGTTTAAAAAAATCTGGGTTAGGTCAATAATCTTCGTTATCGACTATAATAAGCAAAGATAAACAAAAAATCGTCGAAAAATTTAAAAAAAAAATATTTTCAAATTTCATAATTGAACGGTTCTAATATAACATAAACTCCATAACTCCCTGTTACATTTTATATCAACCATGAAAATTAACAAATAATATTAGTTCCGAACCATGTATATTACATTGATACAGTGTATAAAACGCTCTTTTGTTCCCTAGTTATATTTTTTTTATGAATTTTAATGGTTCAATTAACTTTATTTATCCAAAATTGATTGAAATACAGCGATTTAATGAAAAATATAAAAATTAACGTTTTTCGTATAAATCCTTAATTATTTTGAAAAAACGGTCCAGACACTTTTTATTTATTAAAGTTTTATTTCATTTCGAACTGACTACTGTACACATTTTATGTGGATCAGACAAACCAATTAGGTTTTATAAGCATAGTTAAGATAAAATGTAATACTATTAATCGGTTTCGATTAGAATCAGTTATTTTTTAATAGTTTAAAACATTGATTTTATAGACTTTTAAAGATAAAATAAACTCTGGTCAACTTAAAGTGTATTCAATTATAATAATTGATTTATTTTATAAATGTGCATTTTTGTAAAAACATACTTCAGCACGCCGGATAAATTAATTTTCAGTTGCAGCTAAAAACTGCGCTTCGGCTGAATTATTACATGCTGTTCTTAATTTCTCTTTTAAGTATTGAAGGCTTATTGCAAGGCCGGCATACATTTCAATATTTATGTAGTCCCATAAAAATAAGTCTAACGGAGATAGTTCAGAAACTATCAGAACTATTTTGTTACCTTTTAATAATTACGAAACACTGCGTTTTTTCCTTCAAATCATTATTGATCAGGACTTTTTTATCATTTATATTATATTATTTACAGTAAATTATGATATGTTAATAAATTAGCAGTAAATGGAGTTGTGGCCTTTTTTCTCAGTAAACAATCTTAAGTAACGCCTGAGAAATTTCGCATATCTATTAAAATATTCTTATTATAAATATTAATATTAAATAAAAAGTATCATATTGAAAATATTGTTGCATATAAAATGTAATTGTTCTATTGTAATGTTATGCTACATTAAATGTTGAAAAAAATGATATTTTTATGATGGCACTTAGGGCTGCTTTTAGGACTTATGATTTCCTGGGCAAAATATAATTACGATTATGCAAGACTCTTCATGTTTTCATCTTTAAGAACGTAAATGTTAATAAATTATTTTTATCGTTTATTTTTAATTTTACGATATGACTAAGTAGATAATAAATATTATTATTCGTTCATTTGAATTATTTTAATTGACAAAAACTTCGTGAAAATTATTGGTTCATATTTTACTTTGAACAAAATGCACCAAAGAAATTATTTAGATTTATATGAATATAAAAAATAAACAACAGTATAATTGTAGCCTAATTGAAGGATTTAAGGTCTGATGCAATATATTACGTCTGATTATCAACCACGCATAGGCATAGTAATAATATAAGTATACTTATACATTGGTTCATGATTGTTATTTGGCCTTCTATAATGATTTGATATTTTTACATCAGCATGTGGTAAGTTAAGAAGTAAAATTGTTTATAATTATAAATCGATATAATCACGTGCAAAATTACGTTTACAATCGAAAAAATATAATCCAATTTAACAGTTTAGCAACTATTAATTAATAATATACAGTTATAAAGCATACAATATTATATTTAACAACAATTATAGCACTTTTGTTTTTATAACATTCGATATGTAATTAAGTACAGTATTTAGTAGTTATATAATCAGCACTCATTTTATGTTATGTTGGATGTTGATACATGGTAAAACGATAATGTAGTGTTGCTATAATGTTTTTTCAATTTTAAAATTATTATTATTTGAAAAATCATTAGAACCCGGAATTGCTATTCACACGATGTTGTTTCATAGAAAGTTTTTAAATTACCAACGTTCACGAAAACTAATCGATTGGTACACTCATTGAGAAATTGTAATAAAATTGTATTAAATAACGTTATCATAATTCGCCCTGCCCTAATACGGTTATCATCGTCTTGTATTAACGTTTCAAAGCAAGACGGTGATTGGGTTCGAAGTGACGATTTTAAGGAGTTTTGTCAAAATGTTATGAAAAAATAAAACTGATGGATCAAAAGAAAGCTGGGACAGGATATGTAATCAAATCGTATGTAGGTCACAGCAGTGTGTAATCGAATATATATTTGTAAGTCTGAAAGCAATGATGAATCATATTACTTAAAAAACGAATCTGAACAAAGGTCATTGTACCATATTAAGTGTATCTGTATTAAATACCTTATCTTGGATGAAAATACGTTTTAACTGAATTCTATAATAAAAAAAAGTAAATACACTTTATATCTTTATTTATCGTTTTAAAAATTAAATGTATGCTTTATTACATTAGTCTTCTAGTTTTTAAAACATGTTTGTCAAAAACATTTTTAACAAATACCACAATCAATAAAAAATACAGGATTGGGACAAGGGCGGATACAAGGGAAGAGGGAGCAATAGGGGCAATTGTCCCTCCCGTTCAGAAAAAATGGTATCAAATATTCCATTTGTAATTATTTGTAGCCTCAATTTTGGTTCATGAAAGTTATCGAAAGAGGGTCGTTATTATATTTACCATGAACTTAATTATTTTTCCATTGAATATTGTCCATTTTTATCTTATTGAGATAGTAATCACGGCATTCGCTGCACAACATTTTATCTACAACCAGTTATTTAACGTAGAACTTGTATATTTTTTTTTTTATTCTGTCTTTGTTTATAAAATTACAGCAAAACTTATACATTACACCGTATAAAAAGCATATTACTACTGCGGATAAGTAATATAATAATTTTTATAATCGGATCTTTTAAATTGTACACGTAATTGTTAAATATTTTAGAGTTTTAACTAATAATAAGACTAATAAGAACTTAGTCTAATAGTAATACAATATATATGCTTAACTGTTCTGGTTAATTTACTTTATTAATTTATATATATATTGCCTCCCCCCCCGTTCATGACTTTTGTATCCGCCCTAGGATTGGGAGAATTCAAGTATTACGTTAGCAGACCAGGTGATTTCGAGAAATCTAATCATACCTTACATGAGATAGGGAAGGGGTATAAATCTCAAATTTGATGACAGCATAATATTTATCAAAATTTGAATTAACGTGCAAAGAAAACAACAGTATTCATTGAATTACCGACAGAATCAAAGACGTGCGGGTGATATAAAAATGATAAAAAATGTAATGACATAATACTTAAATTGTCTTTTTTATGAACTCCGAGTTATTTTAATTTTAATTTAAAATTATTCTGGTGCTTTTAGAAATAAGATGGCATGAATTCGATATGTGACAATTAAAAAAAAAAAAAAAATCAATGGTCAATGCATATAAAAACAATATGCTGTATAACTTGCAGTTTATAATGTCTATCCGTGTTAAATATTTGGATTATAAGAATATCATTTACATTTTTATAACAGGTATATAGTGTAAATTTAGTTTTATTTGATTATAATCCATAAGGCGTGATCATAAAAATAATTAGAAGATTGATATACGTATACATAAATAGTATTTTGCTGTTAGTAATAAGATTCTGTTCGTATTTTGTTAATATAAGCTTCTTATCCAGATATAGTATTGTTTGATTTATCGATGAAAGCAGTTGTAGGATACATTGCGCAAATAAATAGATACACACTGTAAATAACTTTTTTGTTTTCATTTCAATGGATCAACAATTTATTTTTACAAAAACAACCAAAAATAATCTCTACAGGTATATAAGATTAAAAACTTATTTACTATGTATTCTATTAAAATCGTTTTGTATGGGAAAGCATATTAATGTACACACATAAATATATTTATATTTTCAATACAACTAAATATTATCGTTATTATAACACACAATAGAAACACAACAAATCGTATATATTATCATAAAAATTAAAAAACATAATTTTAAAATTATTTTAGTACTAAGACCTCTCAAGCATAATATTTGTATGAGAGAAAACTCTCTGTACAAAGTGAAAAAGCAACAGAATTTTTTTGTACCCAGTCAAGTTTTAATTTTTTCTGACTAAAACATACTGAAATAATCTTATCAGTATTATTAATAAATATGTAAATAATTGTGTTTGTTTTAAAAACTTTTTGTTGACTACGTCGTTCGCTATTTATGACGTAAAAATAAAAAAATTTATTATTTTCAATGTAAAAACTACAAAAGTACCCCACTGCTGTTTTTTCACTGTGTACGTAAGCTTTTAATACACACGGACGATTTACGTTTAATAATTAATAATATTTATTTAACCAAACTTAACAAATAAAAACATAATATAAATATTACGTACGTAATATACGCTCTTTTGGTTCACGTTATAATAAATATAGGACTTCCTTAGACATAAAATTAATTTTTTTCATACAAAATCTTATTATGCAAATTAGGTACTTGCATTTCGGAAAGAAAAATTCAAGAGTATTTTTCTCGGATAATTTGAGACGACGTGGTTTATTTAAATCTTTCAAATCAATAAGCCCACGTTATAACGTTGTATGAAATAGTTGCCAGTTCATTTTCGACATGAACTACTTAAAATATACGTCTCAAAAAATACCCTGTACTCAATGTTATAATGATTTAACGTGTGGATTTCGGATAAAATTAACTATCACATAGAGTTAAAAATAATAACGCTTCGGTGCACCCAAATAACAATACATTTAAGTCACTAAATTATGCTTATACCAGTTAGAATTACACGAACAATTCGTCGGTTAAAATGAATCGATTATATTATTATATTAATAAATAATATAAATATTATTCGTTTGGCAAACTATTTAAACCTAATTATACACACCTAAATTCGTTACGTCACACATGCTCGCGTCGACGTTAATTATTATCATATTATTAAGATTTTATTTTTTAACACACAGCTATATCAATATAGTTAAACAATTTTACCGGGAGTTAACATTATATATTATTTTATACACTACGATAAACACATTTAATTATACACGGTAGATTTCACTTAAATGTTAAGACAACCGTACCACCGAACAAATTTAGAGGAACGGATTTATGTTATTCTGCATAGTATTTGTTTTTAATAATTGCATTAATAAAAAAAAAAAAAATTTAAACCGATAAAATAAAAGAAAATCTCTCTTCGTTTGACTTACAGTATTTTTGCACACTATTTGCATACTCAAAAAGAAGGTACAATTTTACTAGCGCGTGAATGCGGTGTTCACAAAATTGTAAAAAAGGACATACCTACATAAAAAAAAAAAGATACAAATTTGTAAATAAAGTATAGTTTTCGATTTTTCAATGCACATATAATTTAATGCATACATGTATATATATTATAGCACTGAGTGTTTCAAGTTTTATGTGACAGATTATAAATAAGCAGATTTAGGTTATCGTCCGAACTCATCACACACTTCTCAAGTAAAAAACAAAAACTTAATGATGAAGTTCGTCCAGTTTTAATAATTCACACACTACAATTAAAATGATATCACATTCACTTATTTTAAAACACAGTATCAATTTAGGTTGTGTCATAAAATCTTGTTAATAAAAATAAATAAATATATTTTATAGAGAAAGTGTCAATGTCACATTCGATTTGGAAGACCACACAGTATATTATATACATGCATAAATATATGATACATCAAAAGCTCGTGTTACACAAAGCATTTTAAATATTAAGACATTCAGTTTTGAAAAAGATTATTTAAGTAGGTCGCAATAAAACGCATGCTCCGTATATACAACGATTTTTTTTTTAACGATTAACCCTGTTCCTGTGATAAATTATCCATGTCAATACAATAAACAATATAAATATTAATATTTCGAAAAAAGTAATCGGTATACACCGAAATACAGTAGTTATAAACATGAAGTATTTATACATTGTATAATATCGCGGATAATTTATTACGGAATAAATGGAACAAAGGGTAATCGTTTGAATAATTTAACACCACGACCAGATTTCGTGCCGGAAACCATTTATAAGATAAGGTTTTTTCCAAATTCATTGATTTATTAATATTAATAATAATAATATTAATTATTATTTTTTTAATTTCTTTCCTTCAATGGATAATTATTGATGAAGTGACATATCGCCCACCGCGTTCCGCAGACTTTAACACAAACCGACCCACTGTGACAGCTCACTATTATTACTACCGACATCGTAGAACATTTAGAATCATTTATTTCGTGCGTGGTGCAGTGGTGTCGGTGTAGATGCGTACGTCTCACTTGCGTACACGGCGATTTTCTTCTCAGTTGCGTACACATTCATCGAAGGTCGAATTAACTACAAAAAAATTAACTACTTATTTTAAAGACGTACGATACGTACGATATATAGGATACGTGACATCAGTGTGTAAATAGTATACCATACGGACAACGGTGTAACTGCATTTTTTTAATATTTATTTTTCATTATAATTTATTATAATGGAATTAAATTTAGAAGGGACTAAACAAAATATATATATATATATTTATCAAATTGGACGAGAGAATCAAACGTATTACTCAAAACTTTTTAGAAAATAACGACTTAGAGAATTGTCTCAAAAAATTGGCTATACTCGTTAATTTAGATTAAATTTGATTATATTATTATTTTTTTATAGATTATTTTACATTTAGAGTTAGCTACACACTGAACGTATTTATTCATGCGCCCTCATTTTTAAATACGACAGAGTATTGCAAAATATTCTAAGCCTGGCCAAGTGTGAAGGGAAATGAGTGTGTACGCAAGTGAGAAAATTTGTAACTAAAAATAGGCTGTACGCAAATGAGACGTACGCATCTGCACCGGATCCGGTGCAGTTCATTTAAACACGATGAATAATAGTTTCATGGCTAAAAGGTGTAGCGTTTATACGCGTTAATTCTCTTCCCTTCCAGTCGCACGTTCGACATCGCCATAACTATAGGTTTCAATTGTTATTTACATTATTGTTATTATCACAGGTGTTAATGTTATTACGTTTTATCGTGATCGGCACGTGCATTTTTGACAGTAGTTGTCCAACAAAAACCCATTATACTCGATAAGCTCACCGAATGCTATACGGGTATATACGTACCGATCGCTATACAATATGGACCATTTACTCGTAATTTTACTTAATTTATTTTTTTCGTTCTAATACACATATAGTGGATCCAAATACATCGAATTCACCGCTGCGGACGATTCTCATTCTAAATACACTATCGATTTTAAACGGTTAAATGACTAATTTTTAAGGGTTGTGAACGCTGTAGTCGGGCGCGACCTGTTCGTCAATGGATTCGTGTTGGGAACTAAATCGTTTTGGTTCGAATGGAACAATAGTGTTGATCGTTCGTCTAATCGATATTTAATCGTTTAGAACAACATTTAACCACGTAATAATATCACGCCTAACCTAGGCACGTGAATATCACGCGTGCACGCGAAACATTTGCTATCTGCGTTGTTGCACAGCAACTTGGGGAAAGGAATAAACTTAATGTTACGAGATCGTGTCTCGTGATACACATCGTCTGGTCGTCAAGACATGTACTAGGTATATCGTTTTTAATGGTAACCCTGATTGAGTACACACAATTATACATTATACGTAACACACGCGCGCACACACGCACACACACACACACACACACACGCGCGCGCGCGCGCGCGCGCGCACCCATAAATATGCTTTTACGTGTATCATACGCATGGCACACAACAATGCACAACTGTAACGTCTCGTAATGTATACAGTGCGTTTGTGTACACGAAACTTAACCTAGAACAATGTTTCTTTGGACGCGTCGTAGAGCGCGCGCAGAGACCCTGATAATGCGTTGGCGTTCACGATCGAATCGGCTATCGGGTTGACGTCGGCCTGGACGACGATCACGTTCTTGCCGCCCACGATCGACGGCGATCGTTGCGGCCTGCGGTTCAAATCGCGAAACGATCCGACCGCGAACGTGCCGGTCCCGCTGTCGTCGTCCCCGTCCCCGTCGTCCCGGAACGCAACGACGTCCTTTTTGCCGGCGGCTGAAGCGGGCGACGGCGACGACGCGTCGGTGGCCGGTGGCTGACGCGGTGCCGACGGCAACAGCAGCGACGTGTTCGTGCAGCAGCAGTCGTCGGCGAACACGGACGAGTTGACCGTGGTGGCCGTGGACGCGGCGTCGTCGCTGCAGCTGCTGCACGACGTCCGGATGGACGCTATGGGCGCCGCAGCGGCCGCCGCGGACGACGAGCGCGACCGTTGGCGGCCGCGGCGGTGCTGCGACGACGACGACGACGACGACGACTTCCGGAACCGGTCGGAAGCGGTCGGCAACAGCTGTTCCGTGTGTTTGGGCACGTCCGAGAAACTCTCCCGGCTGCCGCCGCTGGGCGACAAACACGGCGTGGGCTGGATCACCTGTAACGACACACACGATTCAAACGCCGAGTTCAGTGCAGGGAAATAATTAGTGCTCACGACATTTAACGATACATAAATGTTGGTCTTATACCGGTGTATTTCAGTTATAGATCACGAGTAATTTCATTTACATTGAATTGTTTTGGTTATAAAATAATTTAGAAATAAACGCGATTGCGTAATTATTACACAATCAAGTTTTGGAAACTATTTATTATTATTTTTCAGGATTTTTGGTATGCATGCGTGTGTTTGATATTTTACTTATATTCTTAACATTTGTGTAACAGTAAAACAGTTTCAATAATTATAAGCTTTAGATCACCGAACATGTTGGATCATATCAAACACAGAGATTAAAGTACAATCTGTGTTACGTAATAAGAAAAATTATAAAAATTTGAAATTTTATTTTTCATCAACATCAGGCGCACACAAACATACAAGTTTAAGCATATTTAATTGATAAAATATATTTTTTTATAGTCTAATGTCAATCAGTTATTTTTAGTTTAATTTGTAATTTTATATCATGTGTTCAGGAAGCATATGAACCACACACAATTTATTTAATGGCGTATATATTTGAAGTTTATATATACAATAGAGCAGTAGTAATAGTAATAAGAATAATAATAAAAATAATAATATATTGTGTATTGATATGGGGTATATATAAACGTGAACGGTCCCTCCCAGGACAAGGTAGATTGATAGTGGAGTAGTTATGGCTGGTATTGATCTTTCGATTTGATGTATACACAATGTATATGAGTATTTAGTGTGTACTCATATATGTGTATATTTATATTTTTTAATTTTTTGAATGGACTTTATTGTAACAAATTTTCTATGTCATTCATTTATATATCCCTATAGACTTTTAATTACGTAACCTTACCTATGAGTATAGTGTTATATAAAATATATTTTTTACTGAGTATTTCAAATAAGAATTCTTCTTTCCTATTTACCGTATTTATTTTCTCATCTCAAAAGAAAGTTATTAAATATGCCACTGAATAATTCACGACATTTTTTTATACAAATCTCAGACCATTTGCTTTACGACTTTCGCTGGTTAACTTAAAACGAATAAATATACAATCCATTATAGGATGTTAGCTGTATACATGTTTAAATCATAAGCAAAAACCATTATACTTTGATAGTATATTAATTGGTATATTGAAAACGCTTTGGGTTTTATCTGTCTAATATTTTATTATTGATGATTTACAGCCAACAATTAACTGTTAACATAAGTAATCTAAAGTTAAAAAGTTTATGGTTGAGTAATTGAGATGACTTTATGTGTCAAAAATAGTAAATTATTTTAACTAAATCATTAAATGATTCTCAAATGTTGAGAAGCAAAAATTAAAAATATTTTTCGAGCATCCGCTCTTAGTAAATACAGAACATACAATAAATTATAATGATATGTAGCATTTAATGGACATCCGATTAACATTTAAAAACTTTAAAATATATTTTTCTATGTAAAAATATATATTCTGTAAAAAAAAAAATACATTATGTATAGTCTTTTATTTTTTATATTTTTAAAATAATTATAGTTCCATATTTTATATTTATTGAATACAATGATTAATTCAAATCCAAGAAGCTATTGTTTAGATAAGCTAATTTTATTTTAGTTTTAGTTAATTGAAAAATTTATCAAATATTACTAGGTATTTTTTAATTAAACATCCCTGACTTTACTTTACATTTAATTAATTATTTAAACTCTAAAACATGGACATTAAAGTCTTCACTACAATACCTAAGTCTGACACTATCTAATCAGTCTTAATTGATGATAAGCAACTTATCACATTTATCTCGCCTCGTATTATGTTTTTATTTTCCACAAAGTAAACATTTTTCTTCTACTATTTAATTTTTTATTCGTATCGATACAATTATTGAATATTCAAATATTGATAATTGTATAAAAGTAGGATTCAAATGCTTTAACATTTTATTTAATTAACTGAACAACTAATCGTTAAAACATAACTAACGTATATCGCGTCTTCGTGTGGTAATTTGTACGTCTATGTCATAATACTTGATGACTGTGGTCCATAAACTTTACGGAAATATACCAATATAATAATATATAATTAATATAGTGGCGTTTAACTAATTATATTAACTAATCAATGATTATGATTTACATTTTAATCATAATTACATCATAAAAAAAAATAAATGAAAGATAATCATTCAAAACAAAACACCTAATTATTATTATTTTTTAAAGTGCATGATGAAATCGAGTTAAATATCATATCATAATATTGTGTTGCTGTTGCGCTATTAAGCTTTACACAAGTTATGGCGCATCAAATTGGCAGTCGGTACGGTATGTATTGTATAATATGGGAAATATTTGTAGTATTTTGTTTTCACAATATATTGAGAAAATATTTTCACAACAAAAATTGATTATTCAATCGTAAAGTTACTTTTAGCTATGAATAAATACTCGTTTACGTGTTATCTCGCATAATTTAGAATTCCAAATGCTACACGGTATAATAAATATGGAATTTATAGAACTTAATACAGCTACATATTCATAAAAAATATATTTGATTTGGTATGAAAAATATGTCATAACTCTAGGTTTTTTTGGAAATGCGATTATATACTAACTTGTATGTCAATAGGATAGTAGAACTCCCAAGGCGGATCTCCGGCGGGTGGGGGATGGTTTAATGGTGATGGTGGATGTCCAACAATCAACGAAGATCCTCTTGCTTCCAAGTAACTTGTATCGTTGCTACTAACAGTTATAGCACTATTTCCTCTCGGAATCCACTTTTTGTCACCAGGTACTTCTAGCCATTTAGCTACACGATAGTTGTTATCACCAGATACGTCCTCAATATCATCGTCTTCATCCTAAATGTACATGCTCACAGTTATAGTATATATATATATACATATATAAAATTTAAAAAAAATACAAAACAATAATTTTATATTGTTACAGTCAAATTACAAAAATCTTTAGTCTTAATTTTAACAATACTCATAAGTACTTTGTAGTACTTTATACATCTAATTTTAAAATATTTGAAGTTTATAAAAGTATTTAATTTTAAAACTGTAAAATCTTGATACCTCCATAATAAATGCGGAATACATAGAATATTTCACAAGAATTAATTTCAATTCGGATTGTTGAGAATTCCGATCCATCGAGATTCTACTTTATTTTATTTACATTGAATAAATATAAATCTGAAAGGATTTGAAGCAGTAAAATATATCGCTTCCACTTGAATTTTATGTGCAATAAATTTTAAATGCTTACCGTCAAACAGATTTTTTTTTTTTATCCTACACACATATTTACCTGTACATAAATTTAAATTTATTAATTTATTTCGGTTTTCAGGAAAAAAAATATTTTTTATAGAAGTTTTATGGTATGTTCGATTAATAAATGGTTGAATTCATATGATAAGGTTGAATAATATATCATTATGAATATTATACTTATACGTTTTAAATAATTATAAGTTTTATGATAATGTGTATCATAAGAGTCCACTTTTAAATTGGGTCACAATCCGTTTTTCATCATAAGGGTACGTCGTACGCGCATAATTTGAATGTAAGCCTCCTATGAGCGAGAATCAACGCACCACTCGATAAATATTTGTAATATTATAATGACCAAATTTCTATACATAAACCAGGGAGGGATTTCATATTTTTAGTTACATCAACACAGATATATTTCAAATAATAATTTATTTATACAGACTTGTTGAATCACAATTGCTTCTACTTAAATATATACCTACAGGTATCATACAAGCTTATTAATTAGAAAATACGAACTATATACAGTAAATAAAGTTTTGATTGATTTAAAAAAAAATATTTGAAAATTCGCTATACAATTTGTATGAATTTTGGTTGCTTATAAAATGGTTTTTTACCAAAAAATGGTACTGTTCTGATAAATTGCATAATAATACAATAATTAACAAAGCCGTGGTATTCGTAATAAAATTAAAATTAATTAGAAAATGTGTTAAAATATATTTTTATCACTGAATTCTATACATGATGAGAAATTTAACATAAGACATTTATAATATATTTACATAGAATACAAATGTCTTAATGAATTATTCCGCAAAAAAAGTATCTGAAAAAAATAACTATCTAAATAAATAACTATATACATAACAATATCTTTAGCTGTAATGTTAGATAGCTCCAGAATTAATTTTTAATATAAATTTAGAGTTTAGTATTTTTGCAAGTGTCTGAAAACCTGAATTATATTAAATACCTCTGTGATTGTATTGGTAAAATGTATCGTATCGTATCGAGTGATCAAAACTTTTCAGTAGGTACACAACTCATCTACTCCAATTGTAGTTCTTCTTATCCAAGGATTTCACCCCATGTCGATTTGCATCACGTGAATGCATAATCATTTTTATCGATACTCACAGTACTTTACATTAATGATTTTAAAGCGTTTGTGATTTTATGTCGCTATTGGTGGACTCTACTTTCAATAAATATTTGTGCATTTGTGTATATAAAGGTTTTTATTTTAGTCGATTTTCTTTTGTTGTTGCTTTCATAATACTTAGTCTTTCAGTTTTTACTACTCTTATATTAACAATTTTATCCCAAGTGGCTGAGTTTAATAAAAGCATAAAAAAAATAACACATCTGAGATAATTGATCTCAAATAAGTTGTTAGCATTAATATTAGTAGCAATTGAAAAATAAATAAAAATAACTACAAAACAGTAATTCCAAAATACTTTATGCACTAAATATGCCATGTACTTGTCTCGTTTGATTTGATCGATATAGGTTTTATATTTTATATACTCGTCAAGTGAAAATGATTTTTGGATAAAGGACACTTTATCATAAATTATTTTGAACACAAATTGCATTTTATTTTTACTAAATATTCCCTCAACCATTAATATTTTTCTTATAAATTCGAATAGTCTATGAGATCGTTTAACATTTTATAACAAATTACGTATACAACATAGTCTATACAATTTTAACCGTTGTAAATTAATTGTCTAGACTTTACCTCTATAATATTTATTAAACCAAGTTTACTATGTACTAAGTACTTTTATTAAATTGATAATCTCAACAATATAATATATATACTCGTATTTATTTATCAGTCTCACGCCTGACATTACTTTGCGTTTCAACAAACTATATTATTTTTTAATTCAAGTTTTCGGTTTACCGATCGATAAATTGAAAAAACAAATTATTAACTAAGCAAAAAAAGTTAATCTTCAATTATCGAATCAAATTATTAACTTGGTACATGGGCGTAATATGCATGGGGTCATGGGGGCTATAGTCCTAAGAAAACCTTTTGTAGCCTCCCGTGATGCTTATTTTCACTTAAAACATTTTATCTGAAATTATAGTTTTAAATGTTTTTATAATATTTATAATATGAATACAAAAAAATACAGACATCTAAATTTGATTTAATAATTTAATTTTCATTGTTTTATCATTTTTGTACAGTTTAATAAAATGCAGATTAAGAATGAGTCAATCATAAATTGTTTTTCTAGAAAATGATTTCTTTTCCTTCAATTCAAGTTAAACAAGAAGAGTTTTAGAAATTTTAGAAGATTTTTTTAGTCTTGTATAGCCTCCATAGATAATTTTACCAAACTTTACCATTGATGTAGTAACCGTGTTATAAAATATCAAAGAATATTATATTTTTGAATTTTCATCGTATTGAGCAATAAATAAAAAAGGGATAATTTCATGTTTATGTTAAGATGTATTTTTAATAACGACATAATGATATCATTTATATTATTAAATTTACTATTATCTTAATCCCTTACAGATAATAATTGTACTAGCTAAAGCCGCATTCACATGATAACAGTTTTTTTCATTATTTAATGTTAAATTCTATGAAATATTAGTTTCAAAAAGTAAAATGTTAAAACCATTTTTAATATAAATATTTAATAAGAACATATTTATTTAAAGCATAAATATTTATATTATATTAATTATATGAATTATAATTTTATTTTATTTATACATATTTATGAATTATATCCTGTCGTTAAGCATTTGTATATTTATCTCGCGTTTCTTTTTTGCAATTTTGCTTAAACATTTTTTAACTAATTATAATTAATAATTGTATTATAAATAACATCTTAATACTAAAATTGATATCATTAATTAATATTGTATATTCCAGAAATAAACTATAATGATAATCGCAACCAATCTTGTCCCTTCAGCCGTTATCTGGTGCTATTAATAACTAAATTCTAAATAAATAGCGGTCAAGGACAAATAATCATTTGTGATCAAATTATTGTATAGGTACCATAATAATCCCTAGAATGGATAGAATTATAGTTAAATTGTAATAATTTTTTCATTTTTAATATTATATCATTGAGGCGCCCTCCTTTCAACGAGCGCCTAGGGCGTAGGCCCAGGTGGCCCACCCCTAATGCCGGCCCTGATGTCGCTGTATGCAACTGCCAACCCATCCTAATTGAAAAATATATTTATCGTTTCAAAATGAAATATACTTTTTACAATATTTATAAATAACAATGTATTATATCCTAGACAAACATATTAACTCCGTTCAGAATCGTTATTCGTATACAATGATATCCATCATTGCATTCATATTTAACAAATCCATTGTAATAATGACCTATCCTATAAACGAGGTGGACTCCACCCTCAACTGTACAGCAGAGCGAGGCCCAACCGGTTCTTTTTTTTAAAATTGTATTTATCACTTCAAAATCTTGAAATTGTGGATTTTGTATTTGTTTATTTCTAGCAAAATAATATTTATATTTTCCCAGGAACTCGTCTACGACAACGACGATAGTATTGTATTATAACTTATCTTATTGTTTAAGAAATGTCTCGTAATACTGTAATAAGCAAAAATTGCATATTAGGTAGGTATTGAAAAAATTAATTAATTTGAGGATATTTTATTAAAGAGGTAGTAAGTTTTTTTTAGATAGGGGCGGCAAATTTAATTTGGCATAGGGGCCGAAAATTGTTAAATTCGCCCCTGAACTTGAGTAATTTTCCATTTTTTCGGTTTATTATGTACTCAAATGACATAATGTATACATTGTAGATTACACACTAATAACTATACTGAACTTTTTTTTCGTAGCTATTATATGGTACATTAATCTAATCTAAACCTACCTACGACTGAACGAAAAGTCGGTACTACGAGCCACATCGGCGACTACGGCGATAATTACTACCTGCGACATTTAATCGCGACGTTTTTGTTGCGATATTTTTACCACGACATTTTTACCTCGATATTTTGACGGGACACCGATACAAATTGTGTGAATGATTCTAATTTATCTGTTATGACATCTGTCAATACATTTCGATTTTTTATTAAAATGTTTGTATTCTGACAGTAACTATCATAAAATGTACGTCATTAATGTGAGTGTTCGTGACATACTATTTATCCAGCTTAAAATTGATTCATGACATAACTGTCGTCGTTTGAATGTGGCTTTGCACTTATGATCTGCACCTTCGAACCTACTGTCCAAACCAGTAAAATAATTGTCACGAGATTTGTGTGGCGAAAGTTAGATTAGAATACGACAAAAATATAAATAGTCGTTCATACGTAGACAGTTTACGTATAACTGTCATACAGTTATTTCGTTGTTAAAATGTCTTCGTATAAATTAGGTTTAAAATTATAAAATTAAATAATGTTTATACGAGGAGTAATCAATAATTAAATTTCTGTAATCCATTTTAATAACTATCAAATTACTAACAAAAAACGCATTCTATTGATCGTAAATTATTGCATAAGTACTAATACCTTATTTTTATTAATGTGAGAAATATTTATAAACATTTGAATTATTATTTCATATTTATTAAATGTACTTATGGGCAATAAAAAAAGAAGATAAAAAATGATTTAAATGAGAATTTAAACTTTGAAAAAGCACAAGTGTGTAGTATATCTGCAATATCTTTCTGTGAAAACATAATTAATTATTTATAACGCGGAGTTTCGAGTAAGAGTTACGATAAAAATGTCTTGACGTGTCAATATTTTAAAGCACGGATACATAATGACTAGAATATAAATAATTATGTTAAGGTGATGAGACAAGGCTTGTACATACGTACATACGAGTATGTATACAATTAAGAACACTTAATCATAGTTACGATTAATTAATTAAGAAAAGTTATTTATGTAGGGAAAGACACACAATTTATCAAATTATCGATATCGTATCATTATCAATTATTCTAATATTATATATTATTATAATGTTATGCATAATTTATTGAGCTAAAATAATTTTCTTGAGTTACCTATCTATCTATCTATATATATATAAAAATCTATGTACATTTTGAATACATTTTATAGCCAAGATCCACCGAACCGATTTCGATGAAAATTTTAGGGCATATTAAAATTGATATGTAGATGGTTTCTGTGAAGTTTGTACGCTGTGCGATAAGTAGTTCCGGAATTATGGCCTCTTAAGTGTACAATATTAATCACGCACGCACGCACGATATTCAACAATTATTGTTTTGCCATGGAGATTATATACACTCTTGGGGTTATTTTTTATTTTTGTTTCCGTGGCACGCGCGTCTATGGTATCAAAATGTCCATCACCTGTCTGAGGGTGAATATATAAGAGTAGTCAATATTGAACTTGCCTTTCACCAAAACCACACTGGTATTCACCGATTATTTCTGTTGTATATTTTTCGAGTCTATGTAAGATGGTTATTGACCCATTAACAAGATAAGCAGTGCCCAAAAGGGATATGTCCCAGGTAATTTTTCACTCTCTTGGAGTCCCTTTTTTTGTAAGTCGGGTAGATAATAGCGATGTTCCAACCATTTTAGATTCTGAACGGAGTGACAAGTTTAAATAAATCCGGAGTTACTTATTGTCTAATCCGGGAGCTTTGTTGTTCTTCAATGACTCCACTATTGATATTATCTCCTCTAAACATGGTTCTGGCACATCTGGTTCCATTGTAACATATATTTGATCCTCAGCCGGTTTCTAAATTCCATCTGTATTGTTTGTTTCATCGTATTGTTTAATTGATTCTCAAAATATGTGTAAAACTTGTCTATGATCATTTTGGGGTCCAGTACGAGGTTACCGTCGTCATCAATCATAAGATAGGTATGCAATTTGAAGCCTTCTTTTATTGATTTACATTTTTCAAAAAATATTTTCAAGTTCTTTTTATATGACTCAATGTCATTTAGGGTGTTTTTTCTGTTTTGGTATTCCATGATTTCCTGTTGATCTCTTAATTTACTTATATTTAGTTTATGTGCTATATTAGGTTGAAACTTTTATCTCCAAATCGTCGACAGTTTTAACGATAGGCTTGTTATCACTAAGAAGTAATCTGTATCCCTATCCACGACTCTATAGCTTCTTACGTTTTTTATGCTTGTTCGATAGCGCTTATCAATAATTATATGGTCTTACCGTCTGGAGTACGTGTGCTTATGAATGTTCTTTCTAGGGAAATAGGTGTTACTTATAATAAGATTTTTCGATTCTGTAAAGCCAACTAATCTCTAACCATTATCATTAAGTACTGGGTGCTAACTTTCTTGGCCTCATATTGGTCTAAGAAATAATTTTTTACCAATCTGCGCATTCAGGTCACCAACAATTATCTTGATACAGTGTTTGGTAGAGAGTCAATCTCTCTAGGTCCTCAAAGAAAATATTTTTCACTTCTTCATCTAGGACCTCTGTCGGCGCATAACCGTTAATTAAACATTTATTGAAATTCCATCTGTTTGTAGGTAGTATAGTAGTATAGACGTTTATTCATTGGGATGAAACGTTTAATGCTTGACATTATGGAGTTTCTAACAACGAAACTCACCCCTTGTTCATGTTGGCCTGTTTCTTTCCCACTAAAAAAATAGTTGAGTTTCTAGACTGAACATTATAATTTCCTAACCAACGATATTTTGTATTGCGATTATTGGCACTTCGTATTTTTTGATTTCTTCGACAATATTCTTTAAGGCTCCTGCTTTATAGAGAGTTCTTATATTCCAAGTTCTAAACCGAGTCTCCAAAAGTTTTCCATTCCGAGTTCCATATAAATTCCCATTGTTATCCACATTCTGAAGCTTTGTTAGAAGATTCACAACAATTGGTTTTTTACAAAGATGGATTGTAAACTCCAACCCTCAAACCCTCAACCCTCCAACGCTCAACCCCCAAAATTGGAGGGCTGGTTTGGGCCTGCTAATTAAAGCCAGAGCGTAGCTCGGGGCTCTAGGTTCGTAAAGCCCATATCACTAAATACCTGGGGTCGAGAGTTATACGTATAGTAATACATATTTATATATAATCTATTATTAAAGAATATCTTTATTATAACAATGATAAATGTCAAACCATTTACATTTATGATCAAATTAATAATCATGCAATTTATACCATGAAAATTTAAAACACAACTACATTGTTGTTTTAAAAAAATAATAATTACGATAAAAAATGACGATTATATTATTACTATAATCATATTCGGGTAGTAAATCTACACAAAAATTATTTACTATGCGTAATAAAAATGTACTGCCTGAATATTTACACCAACAAATAATAAATATTATTGTAAATAATAAGTACAGTTTAATATTTTTCCAACAACAAATTTAATTTAGTTAGATATACGTTAATGGCAAAATGTATAAAGCAATTACAATTATACAAGTATCTACTATTATTAGACAGTATTACTATGATTTTTTATGTCATAATACCATTATTATTAAATATATTACCTATTTGTAGTATTTTGGTCATCGGATTTTACTGTTCATTCGTTAGATTTAAAAAATATTAATCTAATGTTAATTAATTTATATATATTCTACAGAAGTGTATGTTTCAAATTTATTTCTCTTGATTTTTATTCACAAAAAGTAATTAATACATTTTATGGTTTTAAAATGAATTCACCGTTTTTTATTATCTCATACTCACTTCTTCGAAAGAGTATTCTAATACAGACGATTTCATGAATCTGTTGCTAGTTTGAGGTAAAGCAGAATATGGATGATATTGAGTTTCAGAAAGATAGGTTTTAGATCTACGATTCCAATTGTTGCAATCAGCGACACTGTTCTCAGTCATACTATATCCTATAAATTAAAACAAATATTTATATACAATATTTATATTTATTTACAAATATTTATGCGCGAGAAATTAGAACACAAAAGGTTTGTCTTACTCGGAGAACATCTACAGAGGCCATGACCAGAGCAATAGCTAGAGCTAGAACTTCTTTTGGCCAAAGCAGCCAACTGCTCTTCTTGGTCTACAGCAGCTTTAATGACCGCCTCGAGATGTTGATCGGAGAGTGATCGAGTTTTACATTTACTTTTATACAATACTAATAGAACCATCATCAAAAAAAATCCTCCTAAAGTGGAAGCAATTCTAATCTAAAAAAATTAATTCATAAAGTTTCCGTTAATAGTGTTATTACTTATTATCGTCTCTATAAATAAAAACAATTTCTGTGCGGAGAATTGTTTTTATTAAATTCTTACTCCAGTCATGACGTCGTAAGTATTGTAAAATTCGGCTCTGATAATTTGTCTTTTAATCATGATGTCTGATTCTGTGGCATTAATGTAGTTATCAGTGCTATCTCCCATCGCTTGGGGGCTGTACCCCACACTGACATACAATTAATTTCATGTCATTCCTATTTACGTCTCTGAAAAAAATAAATTTTAGTGTTTTAGGCCATAATATATTGAGATAAATTTTATAATTAAGAAATAGTTAAGTACAAAATAAAATTGTTTAATAACATGGTGCCAGTACCTGTAATACATTAAAAATAAGCAGATTTTATTTGTTAAGATCATTGACTATAAGAAGGAAAAATAACTTATGATTATTATGTACTTTTTGTAATAATTTTTCTTATTTAAACTTTGAAGATTTTATTGCCATCAGGTATGTATGATATTTATATTTCTGATAATGTTCATATTAAATTACAATAAATTAAGTTCAATATTTTCAAAATCAGAAGTTTTAAATAGTAGCACAAAAAACCAAAATTTTCTTTTCTTTTAAAACAGCCTTATAAAATGATGGTAACTATATATACACTTATACATCGTATATAGATATAATATGCACACATGTTTAACATTAATTCTACCATAAACGTACTAGTATATAAAATATATACACTTCTAAAAAAATGAATTTGTTTTTATTTTGCTTTTGTTGATAATTATAGCAATCCAGTTATATTAAACACAAAAATATCTAATTATATAGAAAGAAATGCACGAAAAATGCAAATAAGTAATTTAGAATAATTAATAAAATTGATAGTGGAATTGAATGATAAGAATGGGCGAGCATTAAAGAAAATATTAGTCAGAAGTAATATAAACGAAGGAAGACAGGAATGAAAAAAAGAATTGTCTAAAGAAGGTAAGTACAATTAAAAATGATAGAATTTAAATTGCAGATTCATTTCTCATGAGTTCTAATTCAGGGAGAGGAAGAATTGATAGACAGTTTGATAGAACGAGTGGTAAGGAAGAGTAGACTATGCAAACCAAAAAAAAAAAAAAAATGAATTTATAAACGCAGATTATTAATTAACCAACAATCGTGTTGAACATTGTTTTAAATATAATAAATGGATACACGAGATCGAAGGGATTATTTTATTAAGTGACATTTTATCAAAACTTTTGACAAATTATCAGATAGTGATTTACCTCTACGTCCTTTTTAATGTATAATTTGTGAATGTCATAAATCATTGTTTCATTTTTTTTTTTTTAACTCAATTTATAATATTCGCATTGTGACGTATTAATAGTCTATAAAAATGGAGATACGGAAGTCCTATCATAATTAATTTTGTTTTTTTTTTTATACTCGTATATACAATAATAATATCAAACAAATTATTCTCTACTTATATTTGAAATTTATTTCTATGGATTTAATAGTTACATTCTTATTTTATTTTATCTTGTAAATAAAGCCGAAATTAGTCATTGTTTATACTGAAATTATTTAAATTTAAATTTTCAAAAAGATAATGTTGATTCGTTTAAAAAAAAAAATGAGCAAATATGAACTCGAAAAATTTATATGCATTCAATTACAATTAATAAAACAAAGTATTCAGCAAGTGTAGATCTACATATTAATTACACAATACGTATTTTTGTATTGGCTTATTATGTACTACAAATGTAACAAAAAAATTACCTTAATACTTATATTATTATTTTTAAAGGTGATACGAGTACATTAATAACATATTTTTCTAAATAATTATTATAAAAGTTTACTATTTTTATATTATTCAGTACAATAATGTAAATAGTAAAATTATATTTAATCATTTTCTGTTAATTTTGTAAAGCGTTATATTATGCTTATCATTGAAGAAAATTAAAGTTTAAGAAAAATAATGTGACATAAAAATAGAAAGATTTAAGAAAAACATTTATAATACTTAAAAATTTACATCAAATAGTTCAAATAACAATGAGCCTGATTTGGTAATCAAAAAAAATCTTTTAAAAAAATCTGAACTGTCTTTTTTAGATTCTGAACGGAGTGAAGAATGTATTGATTTTACAATGATGTGTGTTTTTTTTTTTTTTTTTTTTTTTTTTTGTGTCTGTCGACACGTTTTGGGGCAGTAAAAATGCTTCGATTGCCTTATATAGCAACTTTTCTGAAAGGAAAGTGAATCTATTTGGTACTTTGGGGGGTCAAAAGTTAAAAATTTCCAATATTTTTTAAATGCGACGGGAAAAACCATAAAAAAATTTGGGAAAAACGGAAGTTTTTACGCAAAACCAGTTTTTGACATAATCAAATTTTTTATTTTGCTATAACTCAAAAACTAATCGATGTAAATACTTGAAATTTTCACCAAATGTTTAGATTAGCGTTCTCTATACACCATTAAATTTTCAAAGTATTTTGACTTTTATTGAGCTATTTATAGACAATTGAAATTTTCAATATTTTTAAGTATTTTTTTTTAAATAACGATAAAATTTTTTTGGCTGCCCAGAAAATCTTGAAAATTTAATACAAGGTTTCTTATAAGTTGTTCCTTAACTGATAAATAAAAATCTAAAATCGTAAGTCACAATTTTTTTTTATAAGTGCTCAAAGTTCCAATTTATACGAAATATGTAAAAATCACGATAATTTGCAAGTTATTTTGTAGATAAAAATTCATAAAATTTTTTCTGTTCATACTTAAGGTTCAAAATTTTAACACGAGGTTGTGTATAAGCTACTCTTCAAAAATCTTTAAAAAAATTTCTACCGGAATTAGAGGAAAAAATTTTATGACTGTTTGAAATTTAAATATTTACGAAATTGCATAAAATAGCGATTTATTCTCAAACGATTTTAAATATTTTTTATAATTCAAAAAGTATAAGTCGCAGATTTTTGAAATTTCTACCAGCTGTTAAGATTGGTATTTCCTTTATGTCATATTTTTTTCAAAATATAGGTTTTTTTTAAAATGCTCTAACTCAAAAATGAAAAACCGCAACAACTTGAAATTTTCACCAAATCTTTATATTGACGTTCTCTATACATGGTTAAGATTTCAAAGTATTTTGACATATTTTGACTTATTTATAGACAATTTAAATTTTCGATTTTTGTTAAATTTTTGTTTTTAAACATCTATAAAATTTAATTGATTGAGCGAAAACTCTTGAAAATTTTATACTAGGTTTATAATAAGTTAAACTTATCGTAACTAAAAAATATCGGTGATCGGTAAACTCAATTTTTTTTTATAAGCCCTTAATTCTCAAATTTGTATAAAATGTGTAAAAATCACGATAATTTGCAAGTTATTTTGTAGATAAAAATTCATAAAATTTTTTTTGTTCATACTTAAGGTTCAAAATTTAAGCCCTCAGCTCTAAGCCCCTACCTGTTCTCAGTGGTAATGGATGAGGTTTCAAAGGAGATACAGGGTGAGATACCATGGTGTATGATGTTTGCGGATGATATAGTTCTGATAGGAGAAAACCTAGAAGTTGTCAATAATAGGTTAAATGAGTGGAGGTTAGCCCTCGAAGAAAAGGGATTGAGAATTAGTAGAAATAAAACTGAGTATATTGAGTTTGATTTTGGACAAAGAGACCAAGAAGTTGAAGGAATGAGGAGACAACTGACAATAGATGGTGATGTGATAGGTGAAGTTGAGAGCTTTAAATATTTAGGATCTTTTGTTCAAAAGGACGGGGGCTTTGACATTGATGTAAAACATAGGATTAAGTGCGGGTGGATGAAATGGAGAGAAGCATCGGGCGTGTTATGCGATAAGAGAATTCCAATTAGGCTGAAAGGTAAATTTTATAAAAGTGTAGTGAGACCAACTATGCTGTATGGTTCAGAGTGTTGGGCGGTTAACAGGAGAATAGAACAAAGTATGAGTGTCGCGGAAATGAGAATGCTTAGATGGTTGAGTGGAGTGACAAGAGAAGATAGAATAAGGAATGAATACGTGAGAGGTAGTGTTGGTGTAGCGCCAATTATGGACAAGATGAGAGAAAATAGGCTGAGATGGTTTGGGCATGTGATGAGGCGAGAGGAAACGAATGCAGTAAGAGTGGTTATGAAGATGGACGTTGAAGGGAAAAGAGGAAGAGGAAGACCAAAAAAGAGATGGTTGGAGACTTCGGAGAATGACATGAGGGCTGTCGGTGTGTGCAGAGGAGATGTGATTGACCGAGTAAAGTGGAGGTGTAGGACAAGGGTGGCCGACCCCAAATAGTTGGGAGGAAGGCGAAGTAGAAGAAGAAGAAGACTTAAGGTTCAAAATTTTAACACTAGGTTATCTATGAGCTACTCTTCAAAAATCTTTAAAAAAATTTCTACCGGACTAAGAGGAAAAAATTGTATGACTGTTTGAAATTTAAATATTTACGAAATTGCATAAAATAGCGATTTATTCTCAGACGATTTTAAATATTTGTTATAATTCAAAAAGTATAAGTCGCAGATTTTTGAAATTTCTACCAGCTGTTAAGATTGGTATTTCTTTTATGCAATATTTTTTTCAAAATATTATATTGATTTTTAAGCCACTTATAGTCATTTAAAATATTCGATTTTTTTACATTTTATTTTTATAATCGGTGATAAAAAAAATTTGGCTTCTACAAAATACTTGAAAATTTAATCGAAGATTCCACAGAAGTAGTTCTTAATGTCATTCAAAAATTAATTAAATCCATAGGCACAATTTTTTTTTATAAGCGTTTGAACATCGAATATTGACATAAAATTACATGTAAAATATAATATAATGTAGAATGTTCTAGACTGACAAATTATATCGGTTTTTTTAAAATGCCCTAACTCAATAACGAAAAACCGCAACAACTTGAAATTATCATTAAATCTTTATATTGACGTTTTCTATACATGGTTAAAATTTCAAAGTATTTTGACATATTTTGACTTATTTATAGACAATTTAAATTTTCGGTTTTTCTAAATTTTTCGTTTAAAAATAAAATATACTTATATAATATTTATAAATAACATTGTATTATATTCTAGACTAACATATGAACTCCGTTCAGAATCGTTATTCGTATACAATGATATCTATCATTGCATTCAAATTTAACAAATCCATTATAATAATGACCTATCCTATAAGCGAGGTGCACTCCACCCCTAACTGTACAGCAGAGCGAGGCCCATCCGGTTCTTTTTTAATACTGTAATTTAAACTTTTAAATTATTTAATTTTATCACGAACAAAAATTATAAATATTATAATGTATAATTTTAAAATATTTGTACACACGACATGTTATCTCCTTTATTATGTTGTACAATAGCATACAATAAATAAACTAGTAAAATATACTAGTACTTCTACTATTTAATCTATGGCCGTAGATATGCATTTATTGTTATGAAGTATAAAAATTGAAAACGTAGCAGTACTGGAATTCTTCACTATCACTATAGCGAAAAAGTTTTTTGTATTACATTTTTTCACTAACATTTTAATAAAAACCAACAGTCAACAAATAAAAAATACAAAACTGAAAAATATTTTTATATCTGTTGGATGAGCGCGCACGTATAAGCAGCATGCTGCATGCCCATTTCTCATGTGTCATATTCTACTTTACATCGTGCCTAGAAGTCGTTTAAATATGTCTTGAGACTATTTATTGGACGTTCTTGTTCAAAATACTAAACCGTGTTATTTGTAGAAAATTTATAGCACTATAACCGTTTTATTTTTACGCGAGAGTTCGTTGAAATTCTGAACACGAAAAATGTGTGTATATTTACGTCGGGTGTTCATACTTCCATGTACGCAAATATATTTGCGTATATTTTGCGTGCTTAGTATCTTATGTAACATGTTCTTTATTGTTTTATTTATTTATTTATTTTTTAAATAACAAATACAATATAGGGCATTCCCACACTGTTTTTTTCTTCACAATATTGATCTTTCCGGTAAAAAGGTTCCGCAAACCAACTTCATTCGAATACTGGGGGCACTTCATCACTTCCGCACTATGCTTTCTCCACCCGTCCAACACAATTATGTGACATACAAACGCAATCTCGGCATCCGGAACAAGGCCTCCGGACGTTTAATAAACGTCAGCTGACAAACGTAATTTATCAGACTGAACTGTCAGATATTTAACGCCCAAAAAGTTGTCTATAGTACATACGCATGGGGCTATTTCAGTAGGGTACGTAGTTGCAAATGCTAATACAAAAACTTTTTTTTTTTAATTTTTGCCGGATAAAGTTCATAGAGAATTTTAATTCAACAATTATTATCAGCGTGAAATCCGTTTCAGACGAATTAATGGTTTATTTTAATTTAATAATCATTATGCGTTCAATAATAATAATAATAAAAATGTGTGTTAACAAAAATTTAATTGAACAAACAAGAACAATATTTTTAATTATAAAGATACCACCGAAAATATCAGTAGAATACAAAATTAGGAATATAAATGTAATTCTACAAACTTTTAATGTTAAAAATAATTTAAGAATCGACCAATTATTAATGAACGTATTAATAATTATGTGCAAACATGCACACGACAAAAGCGCTCTTAACGTTTTCATTCGTATGCATTGTTGAATGGAAATTGTATTTTAAACAACAATATTTTAAACTGTATTATTATTAGATTTAAGAAGCATTCAAAATAGCAAATACATACACTACGGCGAGTGCATTCCTTGCGTCACCTACAACCCCTACACAAAGCCATAAAGGTAACACATATAGTCTCGACCCTTATTTAAAATATGTATACTGTAGTATATCCTCATAACATATTGACCCGTATATAGTTGAGTGAAATGAGCATTGAGTTATTTTGGTGAAGAGTAAACAGTATCCCTCGTTACATTTTTGTTACTTATTGTGCGCCACTGTGTACTTATGTATATAGTATAGAATTGTATATAGAAAATAATAAACAGCGAGTGTGTAAATTTGCAGAAATTAAAGTTTAAATTATTTTTAAATAATTCGGGAGAAAAAATAAAACAAATATGAACAGTAAAATTATTACACGATGTTAACTTGGTTTTCCCTAGAACCTACCCGCAAGTCTATAACTACAACATTAAATTATGCATTAAGGCATTAGAGAATATGTCATATTACACGAACAAAAAATTAAATTTAAAAAAAGTCTTATCATTCTCTCTTCAGGGTACGATAAAAACTGAGACTATACATTTATAATATATTATAATACGATGTATATAAAAAATGCGTACATTTACGTACAAAACAGTCAAGCTTATTATATACGAATGAGGAACATTCAAGCTTATTATAAACGAATGCGGACTACTTTTAATGACTAAAATTGTTATTTAATAATGACTGTAGCCATTCATCATTTTCATTGTGTCAACAAAGAACCAGCATAAGCTTTTTCTATTTAATTTAAAAAACAATTGTGTACGTATTTTAATTGTATTCGTCGATCACAGGAAGAGAGAGTATTATTATGAGTCAAAAGAATTTAACTTTTACGTAATGATTTTAAATATTTGGTTTACACAATGAAAAAGTTCAATTACTCTTTCTTTGTTTCCGCATACTATCCAATTTATATAGTTACAAGGCTTGCCGTGTTTTAAGCATACTTCGTTTAACCTCCAATCTTCAATCTCATATTTTGATCGTAATGGTTCATTCAGCTTGGGTTCAACAATCTTTCAATTTCGTCTTCGGAGTATTGTTCATGGGCATCAGGCGGTATTAGATAAAGCGTTTCTCACGATTCAATCTACGCGTATTTATACTTCTGAATGTGTCACCGGGGCGTGGCGTCAAATAATGTCATTTCGTGTATGTTATCGACTGCAGGTTGATACTACTCGACGTTTTTTTGAGGGTATCGATTCATTCGGTTAACATGTTATACTGACAGACGACAGGTTTTATCCATTGTATACACTATTCCTGTAACCTCTTTGTGTTATACTCTTTGAGCGTACTGGTGACAGAGAGTTGGATATTTTAAAGCTTCGAAGAATTTCTCATTTCTAAATTAAACTATCCTGATGAAATCTCTCGGCCAATTTTTCAGCATAATGCAATTTTGGATTTGTATTACAAGTTTTTTTAAAAAAATTGATTTTATCTTTATCTTACAGCAGCTTATTTTTTCTCGGGATAATACAAGATCTGTTTTCTACACAACTTGTAAAAAAATAAATATCATATTCCACTGGCCTATTGAATGCAAATTGCAGATAACATTTTTAATGTGCCTTCTTCAATTTTATCTTTAAGACTGTTATCGTAAAAGTTAAACGGGTGAATCGATTCAAATATTTAATACAAAAATCAAGATAAACATAAGTTACATTTATAGTATAAACTGCCTAGATGGAATAAACCAATAGTGGATCGACTTGTAAAATTATGCAATAATTTTATGCTGTAGACATAATATGTGAAAGCTGGAAACTTACAGTCTACAAATAAAGTATATTTTTTGTGCCGTGTAATTTTATCTTGGATAAATAAAAAATATATAAGATTATACAAAACAATTTCATTTTAAAACTATGCCAACATTTGACGTAATATTTGTTTATAAATCGACAGATGAAACATTATTTAATAAATATTGTTTTGAAAGTATAATCTAAATATATATTCCTATATGTATAATGTACCTACAATATATTTACATAATAAATAAAAATACCTTTGAACTTAATAACCAATTTTTACAACAGGATGATAAAATAATTTGGTAACTATTTTGAGTTAAAGCATAAAATTCAGAAAAAATAAATACATTTCAGAGTTAACACTGCTTACTACGTAAGTTTTTTTTAAAGAAACTGTAGGTTGGTTTAATTAATACAGATATAATTTTTTTATCTTTTTTACCTTATTATATATATTTATTAATAAATATATATATTATCATATACCTATGTATTATTTTTTATTTACTATGCAAATTAAACTGCAGCATCTGTAGTCATTGGTCAACAATAACTGAAATTATTATATATATTTATATGGATTAGTACGTATGTATCCTTTTACTATTAGGTAAGGCCGCACACCAGAGAAATTATAAACACAAAACTTTTTGTATGCAATCGGTTTCAGAAACTAGTTTCACGTTGATCTGTATATTGAAGAAACTTAAACAATGAAACTATGTATAGAATAACGAAAAATCAAATATGATTAGTTTTAAAATGTCGTTTGACGAAGATGACGTGATTTTGTTTTGATGGTGGGCTCATCAAAAAAAAATTTAAAAAAAACGTCGTTATTGGATACATCCTATAAATTTATTTAATATATGTTCTAGTACTAGTATTGTTGCAAATGAATTTTTGAACAAAAAATATATGAATAATATGTAAATAAGTATAATAAAGTATAATTTGACAATTGTTTTATTCATAAGTTAAAAAAATATGTTCCTTCCTACTTACTTTATTTCAGTACGTGGAAAAATTAAAAAAAAATATTGATTTTTAAATTAGTATTGGTATTTAAGTATGTAGTATGTAATTTTGTATTGAAAAGTAAATAATTTTATATTATTATTATTATAAATCAAATTATATGATAGAACATAATTTACTCAGTAAAACCTAAAATCGTGCATGACTAGTGAAAATGTTCATGAAACTGAAACAATGAAACCAGAATGACAAATTTCGTGTTATCAATTTCGTAAACTATAAATAAAAATAGTTGCATGAAACTCGGTGTGTGTTACCCTAAACAAATATATCGGCTAGTTTCTTGCAATTATAGTTTCGTGTTTAATGTTACAAGTTTCGTGTTTATTATTTCTCTGGTGTGTGGCCCGCCTAAACATTGTGAATCGTACTTAATTTTATGATTGTTCATATTTTATTATACAAATTCGATTTTTTTTAAAAAAAATAAAAAATATATTATATAATACTTAGGAACTTGTGTATAAATATCATAATTATTATTTTTGGAAATTTGTTTAAAATAATTTAGGGTGATTATATTAAAAATACTCATATTTTATTGTTCTTCAAAATGTATATACTATAAGGACTTTTATAAAATTAGAAAAGATAGTTGAATTGATGAACACACATTTTGATTAAATAATATTTATAAAATATATTAATAGCATTCACTTTATTTTTCAAATAATTATCAAATTAAAATCTAAATGAAATGCTTGTGGGTAAAATTAATTTAATATATCTTCATAATTAGAATTCAACTCAATTTATAAAATTTCTCTCAACAGTTGAGACTGAAAATATTATTTAGACAATATATATATATGTACATATATCCACATATATTATTTACACTTCGATAAACTTTAAAAATCATAATTAATAAATTAAAACAATTCAAAAACATTTAGCGTGGAACAGCCCACTATTATTTTCATACTACAATATTTTGATTAAAAACTGTAGTTTAATTAATAAACAAAATAACATCAAACTTTTAGAGTTTAATGAATAATAATAATCATTATATTATTATAAGCTACAATAAGTACTTGGAAATGTAGTAAAAAACGAAATATTGAACAAAACATATTTTCAGGAAAACATACATGTTATGTAACCCCAACCTATTAGTATCTTGTTAAAATATGAAAATATGTAATTATGAACAACGGAGTGTTCAGTTATTATTAAAACTTGTGGGATAATTTATCCTGATCACTTGTTATTGAAATTATGTTGCTGTGTCTTAGTGAATTATCATTACGCAAGACCCCTAGGGCTCAAACAATAAGTTTAATATATAAGGTCGCGCACACATTTGTATCGTACGAATTGAGTGCGCGTACTGAATACATTTTTGTCCGTAAAATAGTCAGTGTTCGTGATATCGCTTTCGTGACGTCCTTATCCATTTCCGACGTACAAACGTTAATGAAATAATTTTCAAAAAAACATCGTTATTGGGTACATCCGATAAATGCATCTAATATATGCAATAGTGTTATTACAAATGAATTACGTAGCGATCCAAATCAATTTAAAACAATTTACCGTATGGGTAAAATTAATTTTGATAATTAAGTACTTATAGTTCAACCAAAAATAAAAAGTAAAAATGTAAAAAGTACATGATTTTGTACAAATATTTATGAAACTGAAACAATGAAACCAGAATGAAAAATGTCGTGTTATCTATTTCGTAAGCTATAAATAAAAATAGTTGCTTGAAACTCTGTGTGTGTTTTTCTATACAAATAATTCGGCTGGTTTCATGTAATTAAAGTTTCATGTTCCGTGTTACAAGTTTCGTGTTAATAATTTCTCTGGCCCGCCCAAGGTACATAATATCTTTTTATTTAAACCTAATTTAAAGATACATAAATGTAAATATGTATTTTTAAAAACTTTAATACTACAAATATTTCATGGACTTTTAATGCCTAGTATACATTATTTTTATTTTTTTATTTAATCAATTAAATTTCATCTACAAATAAACACTGGGCTTCATTGAAAAAACTAATATAAGAGTTCAAGAACTATTTACGATAATAACACTGAAAATAGTTAATTATCATAATAAATTGGATATTTAGGTTTTTGCATATATTTATTGGCTTTCTGCAGCGCAATTATGATTAAAAATGTGGACGATTTATCAATTATAGAGTTCGTAGTTGTTGTGGAAAGTTCATACAGTTTATATAAAAATATTTGAACAGATAGAAGAATAAATTTAACTCCAGACAATATGGAGCAATATATTATTGTACACTTTCTGAAAAATATTTTTGAATTTCTAAACGAATTTCGTGAATTATATACTGATACTTCCAAAAGTGGCGAAGGAGTAGGAATATCCATTATTAAAAACAATACACAATCATAATTTACATTACCATCAATGTGTTCAATATACACGGCCGAAGCAATCGCTATATTACTGGCCTTAAAGAATTTAACAAAAGTAAAAACCAAAAATATATTACTCTAAATGATTCATTAATCTTACTCATTAGTGTAAAAAACAAATTTAACCCTAGTGACAAAGCAATAAAAATCCAAAACAGACTAGATGAAGAAGAAAAAAAGAACAATTACATAATAATAATTTGGATATCTGTACACATAGGTAATAATCGGCAACGAAAGGGCAAATAAATAAGCCAAATTAGCCATCCTTTCACCGGACTCGTAACGCATCAACATTTCAACATACTTAGTAAAAGAAAACAGATTAAAGAAAATACTAACAAAATAAATGTAGGACCGGCAAAAAGGTAGGGCAGTAAAGACTAAAGCACCAGGGCCCTACCACCGAGAGGGTTCGTCGTCTAAAAGAATTGTATACAAAATTATTTTATAATCTCATTCGCCGTAGCACAAGATGCAAATTTAAATATTTTTATTGTACTAAAGTATGTACAAGTAGTATGTTTATCTCGACTAAAAAAGTGTAATTAAAGATGGCCTGAAACTGATCAGCCCTGAAGTTCTCAAAAGTTCTCATCGGCCCTGAATAAATGGATCACTCAAACAAACAAATTAAACCAAATAAAAATATCATTAAAAAGATGAAAACGAAACCCATATATTAGTATCACCTACGAAAAAAACCTAAATCGAACCAGAATTGATCACACAAGATTAACTCATGGTTATCTGATGGAAAAAGGTGATCCATCAATATGCCAATCATGTGGGACGATGATTACAAATTCAAAAATATTTTCGAAGAATGCAAAAACCACGAAAAACAAAGACATATGGACAGTGAGAATAACACAAGTGTTCTTAAAATCAATAAAAATATTAATTCAATATCAATAATCAACAATTGTTATGTATACAATTAGTAAATTAATTCAAACTATACTATTTTACTCTACTGCTTCTTTTTTTTTTTTTTTTAGTAAAGTATTTCAAGATCAATTAAAAAAAAGAACCGGATGGGCCTCGCTCTGCTGTACACTTGGGGGGTACTGCGACTCTTCATAGGATAGGTCATTATAATGGATTTGTTAAATTTGAATTCAATGATAGGTATCATTGTATACGAAAAACGATTCTAAACGGAGATGATATGTTTGTCTAGAATATAATGCAATGTTATTTATAAATATTGTAATAAGTATATTTTATTTTGAAACGAAAAATTTAAAAAAATCAAAAATTTAAATTGTCTATAAATAAGTCAAAAAAATTGTGCCTATGAATTTTAATAATTTTTGAATGACATTAAGAACTACTTCTGTGGAATCTTCTATTAAATTTTCAAATATTTTGTAGGAGCCAAATTTTTTTTATCACCGATTATAAAAAAAAATGTAAAAAAATCGAATATTTTAAATGCCTGTAAATGGCTTAAAAATCAATATAATATTTTGAAAAAAATATGACATAAAGGAAATACCTATCTTAACAGCTGGTAAAAATTTCAAAAATCTGCGACTTACACTTTTTGAATTATAACAAATATTTAAAATCGTCTGAGAATAAATCGCTATTTTATGCAATTTCGTAAATATTTCAATTTCAAACAGTCATACAATTTTTTCCACTTAGTCCAGTAGAAATTTTTTTAAAGATTTTTGAGGAGTAGCTCATAGATAACCTAGTGTTAAAATTTTGAACCTTAAGTATGAACAGAAAAAATTTTATGAATTTTTATCTACAAAATAACTTACAAATTATCATGATTTTTACACATTTTATACAAATTTGAGCTTTAATGGCTTATAAAAAAAATTTGAATAAACCGATCACTGATATTTTTTAGTTACGATAAGTTTAACTTATTATAAACCTTATATTTAATTTTCAAGAGATTTCGGTCTGCCAATTAAATTTTATAGATGTTTAAAAACAAACATTTTACAAAAATCGAAAATTTAAATTGTCTATAAATAAGTCAAAATATGTCAAAATACTTTGAAATCTTAACCATGTATAGAAAACGTCATTATAAAGATTTGGTGAAAATTTCAAGTTGTTGCGGTTTTTCATTTTTGAGTTGGAGCATTTTAAAAAAACCGATATCATTTGTCAGTCTAGAATATTATACATTATATTATATTTTACATGTAATTTTATGTCAATATTCGCTGTTCAAACGCTTATAAAAAAAAATTGTGCCAATGGATTTTAATAATTTTTGAATGACATTAAGAACTACTTCTGTGGAATCTTCTATTAAATTTTCAAATATTTTGTAGGAGCCAAATTTTTTTTATCACCGATTATATATATATACTTATAATTTTTTTTTTCAATCTACAAAAGAATCACTATTACGTACAAGGTCCGGCAAAAAAAAACTTACTGTATTTCAAAAGGCAGTTACAAATAAACAAAAAAATTATACAGAATTTTTTTTATTACATATTGTATATCATTTTGCACTAAATAAAATGTTTGATTAGTTTTAAATATTACGTCCGTTAAATGGTGTCCTACATTATTGACACATTCGTGAAGCCTTTCCCGGAAGTTGTTTAACACTCTTCTCGTAATTTCCATAGTAATGGCAACCACTGCCTGGGTGATTGCCTCCTTAAGTGCTTGCTGGGATGTGGAACGATTAGTGTACACTTAAGCCTTTAAATATCCCAAAAGAAAAAATCACAAGGTGATACAACAAAGGTGACCTTGGGAACCAGGCAATGTCTCCTTGCAAAAAATGAAGACGTGCAGGAAACAATAATATCTTCTCACAAAGATTTACGAGTTTAAAGATCTATTTCACTTTATTTAATTTAAACTTCAAGCATTAAGATCTATTTCACTGAATGCTTGAGTCATCATCGATTTATATGGGAGCATATAAAGATCTCTGTGCAGGATTTTTCTGACGTTCCTGTCAAAAAGTTCCGGGGCGGCTGTATATTTAAAAGCTGAACGCCTTGGAGATTGCAGAATGAAATTCTTTAGAAGCGTCACATTTTCCGGCGTTGCACGGTCAAAGATCAGCCAGGTGGTTTTTTTCATTAATGCAGAACCCGTTGCTCTAAAATTTGATACCTAAATTTGAATTGTTTCTCCATCCAGAACAGAATCGTTTCGACCAAATTGGAACCGAACGCGAAATGATTACTGAATATAAATTGCCGAACCACCATTACGAATATACTCTTCTGTGGCAAACGCGCGATGTTTACCGTTCCATGCCATTGCTTATATTAAAAATGGTACGTACACCGTTATCGATTGATACAACCCCCCCCCCCCTCCAGGGTAGTACCACCACCACAACTCGCACAACGAGATCAGAAAATACGAGGGGTTTTTTCGCCGGATCCTGTACAATTATTTAAATTTCCCATTCATTTAAATACTTAAAAACTACAAAAATGTAATTCATAACAAAAGTTCAACATAAAATAATCTAAAAAATTGTTTTTGTTAAGAATCCAAACAAATATTATTATTAGATAACCGTAAACATATTACTTCAGATGATATAAATGATAAAGTTATTCACAAATAGTCCTTGTTATATTTATATTCTCTTTATTACAACTATACTAAAATAATATTTTATGATTTAAAACAACGTTTTAGATTCTGAACGGAATGAAGAATGTATTGATTTTACAATGATGTGTGTTTTTTTTTTTTTTTTTGTGTCTGTCGACACGATTTGGGGCAGTAAAAATGCTTCGATTGCCTTATGTAGCAACTTTTCTGAAAGGAAAGTGAATCTATTTGGTATTTTGAGGGGCAAAAGTAAAAACTTTTCAATATTTTTTAAATGCAACGAGAAAAACCCTGAAAAAATTTGGGAAAAACAGGAGTTTTTACGCAAAACCAGTTTTCGACATAATCAAATTTTTTATTTTGCTATAACTCAAAAACTAATCGATGTAAATACTTGAAATTTTCACCAAATGTTTAGATTAGCGTTCTCTATACACCATTAAATTTTCAAACTTTTATTGAGTTATTTATAGACAATTGAAATTTTCAATTTTTTTAAGTACTTTTTTTTTAAATAACGATAAAATTTTTTTGGCTGCCCAGAAAATCTTGAAAATTTAATACAAGGTTTCTTATAAGTTGTTCCTTAACTGATAAAAAAAAATCTAAAATCGTAAGTCACTATTTTTTTTTATAAGTGCTCAAAGTTCCAATTTATACGAAATATGTAAAAATCACGATAATTTGCAAGTTATTTTGTAGATAAAAATTCATAAAATTTTTTCTGTTCATACTTAAGGTTCAAAATTTTAACACGAGGTTATGTATAAGCTACTCTTCAAAAATCTTTAAAAAAATTTCTACCGGAATTAGAGGAAAAAATTTTATGACTGTTTGAAATTTAAATATTTATGAAATTGCATAAAATAGCGATTTATTCTCAAACGATTTTAAATATTTTTTATAATTCAAAAAGTATAAGTCGCAGATTTTTGAAATTTCTACCAGCTGTTAAGATTGGTATTTCCTTTATGTCATATTTTTTTCAAAATATTATATTGATTTTTAAGCCACTTATAGGCTTTTAAAATATTCGATTTTTTTACATTTTTTTTTTATAATCGGTGATAAAAAAAATTTGGCTCGTACAAAATACTTGAAAATTTAATAGAAGATTCCACAGAAGTAGTTCTTAAAGTCATTCAAAAATTATTAAAAGCCATAGGCACAATTTTTTTTTATAAGCGTTTGAACAGCGAATATTGACAAAAAATTACATGTAAAATATAATATACTGTATAATATTCTAGACTGACAAAGATATCGGTTTTTTTTATAATGCTCTAACTCAAAAATGAAAAACCGCAACAACTTGAAATTTTCACCAAATCTTTATATTGACGTTTTCTATACATGGTTAAAATTTCAAAGTATTTTGACATATTTTGACTTATTTATAGACAATTTAAATTTTCGGTTTTTCTAAATTTTTCGTTTAAAAATAAAATATACTTATATAATATTTATAAATAACATTGTATTATATTCTAGACTAACATATGAACTCCGTTCAGAATCGTTATTCGTATACAATGATATCTATCATTGCATTCAAATTTAACAAATCCATTATAATAATGACCTATCCTATAAGCGAGGTGCACTCCACCCCTAACTGTACAGCAGAGCGAGGCCCATCCGGTTTTTTGATTTAAACTTTCCCAAAAATTCAAGTGTGTACATTTACTCTTTTTTAAAACATATGTTTTAGGATTTTGTAGGGATAATATCAAAAATGTAAGAAACGCGATCTCAAATAAACTGAACGAAAAATTCACTTCAGTTTAAAGAATTATTATCACTTCATCATCTCGATCGGTACGTTGGAAATAAAATACGTAAATAATCCTATGTTGCACATGTGTTAGACAAAAACAGAAAACGCCGCCTTAATCCCCTTAACTTGAAGAGGAAAATATAATTTTCTATTTTCGTTATATTACTTGTATGCATAGGCGTGTTTAGACATTTTTAGCAAGTTGTGTATAAGAAAAATATAAAAATGTGACACTGGGTTACCAAAAGTGAAATTAAATACGATCTTTAAATTTAAAAAAATAATTATTACCTTATGATACATATACAAATGTGATTACGAATTTTTTTATTTCCTACTGTAATTATAAACATATTTTTGATGGGATCATAACTTTAAGTTAACATTAATTAACAATACCATTAAAGACAAATTTGGGTGGTCGTGCCTGTATATGGATAATATGAACCGTCGACCCGCCTATGCTCGTATGTATATAATTTAATCTTTATTACAATCAAGCAGTTTTATCGATGCCTCTTATACTTTATGTATACAAATATGTATGTGTGTATTTTTGCTCGATATTAGTTATTAGTTATATAAACTACTTAATTATCAGATTGATTGTCCCAAATTGCTGTCTCAAATACCATTTTATGTCCCTAAAACGTTAATACCCGTGTAACTAAAACATTCAACGCAAAAATTTACCACCAAAATTACAGTCCTATTGCTCCAATTAATATAATGTTAACTAGGTACAACCAATTTCTTATATCAATTTGATTTTTTCAATGATAGTCCCGTTATATTATATATTCTTATAATAAACAATTTACTTTATTATGAAACTAATAAATATGTAATCAAATAATTTGTATATTAATTTAGTATATTTACTGTACTGAATCCATTTTAAGAGCGTTTATAATCAATAAATATAAAAATTTAAATAATTGTATAGAATGTTATACATTTTTTCCAATATTGCCAGTTACAATCACTTTGGTTGAAATAAGTTTCTCTTCTTTAAAGCGTATAAAAATGTACCTAAGAAATTCAATTTGTGAAATATATTGAATGGCTCAGCAATATTTAGTGTACACGGAAGTAAAGATTTCGACATAGAACCAATAGATGTTCTGCCAACAGAAAAGAAAGACATTTCAATTTCAAATTATAAATTTAGAATATGATTTTAATAAAATTATTTTATTAAAATTATATATATTAATAAATGTAAGCCCGTGGCTTACAATAATGTTAATGAATTGTTTAGTATGTTAAATGTATACCTAGTATATACTATAGCTGCCAATAGCTTTGCAGTTAATTAAAGAAAAAATTGTGTAACCTTAAATATTTATAAACAATGAAGTCGTAAAAAGTAATTAGTGATTGCAAAAACTAAAGAAAATAATTAAGTTCTCCCCGCAAAAAAAAAATCTAACTACGGCACTACAATATATGATGTTAGAATATCACATTCTCACTACATAATTTTGCTTAGTCTTTCAAAACACTATCAGCTACGTGTCAAAAGATTTTGACCGGGCGACAAGAATGTCACCTAATTAACTAGTTTCAAAAATGCAATACGTATGTATATATATTATTATCAGTGTATACGCTAGATTGTGTAGGATATAGAACCAGAACAAGGTATTGATAAACGTTTTCATCAAGAAATTACCTCTATAATTACAGCTTCAAAAAAAAAAAAAAACCTCTTAAGATTGAACTGAACTATGAATTCCTATTATTATTTATATTTATTGTTTAATTTCGACTTGTAATAAATGTGTCTAGCAAAAATATTTCTACATTACTATATTGTCAAAATAAAAATAAAATAAAATTGAAAACGGAGAAAATAAAATTATAAAATGGACGGATTTGAAAACAAACGAAAAAGTTTTTGATTTAGTAAAGTGAAAAAACCTTTCCTAAATAATCAATATCATGGCTATAGCATATATAATATAATAGATCATACGCTAAAATACAACGAAGAACTCCATTGGTTCCATTTGTAACACCCAATACATATCCAAATAATTTGTACATGGATAATAAATATTTTAAGGTTTTTTCATATTCAAATAAAAAAAAAAGCAACCCTGGTATATTTGAAAAAATTATGGCTATCAAAATATTTCAGTAAATCCATCACTGTTTCTAAAATACAGTTTGATATTTAATATTAAACAGCTATTTTAGTCTAATTTTGCTTACGATTGTTGTAAACACAAAATTTAAATGTAAAAATTAACTAAAAAATAATATAAATGTATAATTGATATGATTTTATGTTAATTTTGATATCATAATTTTTCTTAGATAAATTATAAAATTCAGAATTTTAAGTATATTTTTGTGTTCATATAGAGATTTTGTACTACATACCAAATTATTATTATGAGCTTATCTTTTATATTTAAAGTGCATTACTAATGATTTATGTATGAACTTTCAAACATCAGCATAGTGTTATATATTCAGTCTTTAGTTACACATGTGAGCTCAAAATCAATGTAACTCTCTGTTGTACATTGCAAATCAAAATGAGATATTTTTCATAAAATGTTCGTTTTATTTTTTATGCATTAGCTTTTTATTACAAGAATATCATGAAAACAAAAGTTATTGTTTTTAAAAAGAAGTAATTTCATTTAATTTAGAGTATATTTTTCATGCTCTTTATGCTCGGTAAAAAGTTATAATTTTGTAACTTAAAACTATTATTATTATTGCAAGAGAATGAACTTCAAGGTTTCTAATGAGTCTAAGGAATTATAATTTTATATTTTCTTGTAATTTAAATTTCAGGTGTTTGTGATGAGTTTGACTTTGTATACAATACATCGATAACAATAACTGAAAAAAAATTTTTTTCTTTAAAACGTTTAGTTTATAAAAACTACCAGCAGTTTACAATGTATCAAAAACGTTTTAATAGTGTGGCAATATTAAATATTTTATACCAAAATAAATGCTTGTTGACGTAAATAAAAAACATTGATACTTTTGCAAAAGTACATAAAATACAATTCGAAAATAATGAACTTGTAAAATTTGTAACCTAATTGGAGTTATATGTAATGGTTCTTAATTAAATTTGTATTATACAACATCACTATATTATAGTTTATACATAGTGTATTACATTATAATATATAGTACTTTTAAATAAAAAAAACTAGCGCGGTTAGTGTCAAGTTTGCAAGGAATGTTTCATAGACGCATGTGTGTTAAGTGTAGTTAATAATTTCTATATATATATATACCCTGAGCATGTATTCTATGTGGGATAAATAAAACTTATGTTGTATCTTTTTCACAATTTTATTAAAGATTAATATATAATTTAAATAATTTATCTCCAATAATTATGGTCTGTAATTTATTTAAGATTAATTTGCATTAATACCTATGTGTTAATTTGCTATAATTGAGTTACAAATTATTCATATAAGCCATCAATCAGTCGATTTTAAACTTTGATTGGTGTGTCATATACAATTCATACAAATTTACAACTATAAAAGTAAATAAAATACTGCTTGGTGTTTCATAAAGAATCTTAATTTAAAATTATGAGGAAATGTACAGGGTGTTACAAATGAAACTAAGCACTAACATTTAGCAAATTTCTTCATTATAAATCTTATTATCAAGCCTAAACAATTCTAGAATAATTATTTTTAAAGTTACTGTAAAAAAAACTAAAATTTACTCACATTTTACCGTTTTTATTTTTTATTTTTAATTGCTGTAACTTGGTCAATTTTGAACTTAGAAAGTTGGTTTAAATTCCTAAATTCATTAAAAAATGAAGAAAAAAATAATTAGTGGTTAAAATAGATGGTTGTCAAAAGAAAAGTTTTACTGAGCATGCGCTTGTTTAAATAAGTTAAAAAAAATTAAAGGTTATGAGAATGAGTATTTTTATGTTATAATAGCCAACTATAAAACCGAATTCAAATTGCAGGTCTTACGAAATAATATTGAGTGTTCTCAATTAGCGTTTACACAATGTGTAATAATTATTGTATGTATACACGATATACGTACATAATAATTTTACCACATTAATATATGTAAATATACGAAATTAAAGAATAAAATATTATAAAAATAATTCAGTAGACTTGATTTTATTGTTTCCCATGATCTAAATAAAGTTAATGTCGAAAAATTCGAACAAATTGGGCTGTTTTGATATTTTCAAATACAACCAACAACAATATTCAGTTATTAATAACCGTAAAAATAAAATAAAATAATATACTTTTCGAAAACACGTAGGTATAGCTTATAGATGTTTTATATGCGTATAAATAATGTATTATATAATATCGATTAAAGTTCTGACACGTGTTACGTTTTTATCACGAACGCTGTGTTATAAACATGAAGCAATTCGAAATTCAACGTTTCACCGTTAGATTGCCGTACGAAAAATCGAGTATGAGTCACCGGCCGTTAAGGTGTACTAAAAAAGTTATAATAAAAAAAAAATCATAAATGCGCCGAACATAACACACACACACACACGAGTATACATATTCAAAACACATGGAATCTATCAAACGGTCGTTTATCTGGCATGTACGCTCGGTTAACGTTTAATGTATGCATGTATATTAATAAAATAGATTGACAGTAACGTTCTGTTCTGTGGTATACACATATATATATATACATGTCAGCAGATGAGATATTGATCCGAAAACGGCGTGTACCTCTCATGTCCTCTTTTTCTACCCCCACAGCGATTCTCGGTTTCAATCCTCAACAGTCCCTCGGCAACGTTCCCGAAGGTCTATCCATAAGTCCATAACTCGTTGTAATAGTGGGTACTTTTTCACGATGTTAATCATTAATAATTTGGGTATTATTATATTAATTGTCTTCGACAGAAAAAAAAAAAAACTCAAAAATTATCTCATTACTAATATTAATTATCGTCACAACTTTTAACTCTATCGGCGGTAGGTATCCCCTATATTGATTTCGTACGACAAATCATGTCATTATGCCGATTAAACGATTCAACAAGTCCAACGATTAAGTTACCTTTTTCCTACATATACGTGAGAAAATGTAATTTTCGTATTCAACAAAAATGCACACACGTCTAACTCGCGAGATTTGCATTTTATGAAACTTTATCGTGAAAATAAAAATAATCCGTTGAAATAATTATGTATGAAAGTATTAAAACCAAAAACCACATCTCACTGCTAATTATGCAAATTTTCTGACCTTTTAACTTGACTTTTTCTTTTTGTTTTAGAAGGTAGTAACTATAGTTTACAATAGTAAACAATGGTTCACCCTCAATAATTTTTTATTTTGGTTAGTTTATTGCTCGCATAATCTTATCATCCAATAAATATGGTTTATTTTAGTTAAAAGAAAGATCATTTAGCAACCCTTAATTACCTATTGATAAAGATGATAACGCATGATGATACAAGAATTTGATAATTAACGATATAACATAATGTTTTTTTTTATTTTAAGAAACTTTTAATAAAAATTTATTGTTTATTATCAAATTATTATAACATTTTTAATTAATTATTAAAACAATACTATGCATAAACAATATACATTTTTTCTGTATTATATAGTCGGTGCTTTTGTAATAGTTAATATTTTTTATTCTCTGTTAGATGATTATTCCGATAAACAATGAAGATAAATTATATTAAACAAAAGAATACAAAAGTAATAATATTGACAGACAACACCAGTCCGTTATATTACCAAATTTAATATAAGGGATACACGACGATTACGATTACATGTTACGAATGGACATAATTTACGTATATAATATATTATGTTCAACGTTAAAATGACAGGAGAGTTGACGTCAGAACGCAAAATACAATATAATTTCTACAATCCTCTCTCTGATTTTGCTCGATATGTGTAGCAACAATGTGGTACATTCTAGTGCGGGGTGAAATTTAAATTTGTACGTATACTTTTAATGAATTGAAACTAATAATGGTTGAAAGTTGAATTCTTTAGTTGTTGATTCCAAGAATTTTCGAAACCTCCAATTATTTTACAATAAAAAAATAAAATCTATAATTACTATTGAAATAGAAAAAAAAATCTAAGAACATGTAGGGATATAACACATACAGCACTGAAGCTGTTTCGTACTGCAGTTGCGAACTCGTACGAACCGAGTTGTATAAAATAATACAGAACAATTTTTGCTTTCAAATTGTATGCAAATAAGTGTTACTAATGAATTTCTTCCTCAACACGCTATTCATGTAATTATTATCTTATATATATCGAATTTTCGAATTTTCTAATTGTAATCATTTGTCTACAGATTGTGAATTTACTTAAATAAAAAAAACTAAAACAAAAAATTGTATTCGTGACAGCTCACCTAACTTCTCATCGACCATAAGAAAATAACGCTTTATACATGTAATTTCAAAGTTATTATTCAGGTTTCCCGTTTTGAGTAGTAAATAAAATAAACGTAAGCCTTCTCTGTACGTCGATTTGATCGTTTTACAGTTTAAATTAGAAAAATAATATTATTGCCTGTCACGTAAAAACAAAAGACGTATATCGAACTCATAAACAATACGTGATAATACGAATCAAATTTGCAAGAGCGAGTGTTTCACCATCTGTCGCCAAATATAGACACTTGATGATTTACTTTTTCATATATACGCGGGTTACGCATGAAGGTCTCTATAAACGCGTTGTACTGATACGATTATTACATCCGATCGCGTACACGTCGTATGCATGCACAATGCGGGAAACCGGGCGCTCCACGATATCACGATGCATTGACAAGCAGACATACGCTGAACGGGCATAGCTAAAGGGTAATAAAAATTATACAAGTAGTAAAACCTAGTGATATGGCGTCCCAATCAAAGAAAGTGCTGATACTACTGCTGTTGCTTCCTAGGGTCATCTAAGCTGCATTCAGGTCGGCAGGTCGGGTTGATGCGCGTGGGTATTTTTCCGATACAAACACACACCATTGTTCCAAAACGACAAGGAATGTACGCTGATGAGAGTGCGCACCCTTTGCGTATTACATTGATGTGAGTGACCAGAGACGATAAAAACCAACAGTTTTCACATTGCAGTGGATGTGTTTTTTTACGACTCGGCGCGGCGGTATGCATTAGTGTTTTACGGGTATTACCCGATTTACAAAATTTCGGGTACCCGTTATGATTTGTATACTCATTACTAAAGCTGGGATTTGTATGTAAATACATATTTTTTTTAAAACATGATAAATTAATTAAGTATTGTAAATGTTAAATTCGTTTTAAATGATTTACAATAAATTAAGAAATATTTAATTTTTACATATTCCGTAAATTTTGACAACAATTCCAATATGTATTTATAATTCGATAATAATAAAAGTGTATATAAGAATATGAAAGTATTAATAACTAGACTTTAGTTTATCTTATCTGTTTCTGTGTTCGATAAATATAGCTTAATGATCTTGGGTATGTTAAGGTATGTATATCTTAGATTATATTTTTATATTTTCTTAGATATATTTTATTCGAATAATTGTGTAATGTATAATTTAATACTGATTACCTCTTAGGAGTTAAGACTTCGCTAAACGTATATCAAAAAAACCATCGGGTACCCGAACATTTTGGGTAATGGGTACCCACTACCCGAAAACATTGACTACCCACAAAATCGAGTATTACCCGGATAAACGGGTACCCGGGTACCCGAGTATTACCCACATCAAATCAAGAGCACTAGTATGCATACCCGCGACGATCTCTTTTCGTCGCATTCGTGTCGACGAATTCGACACGTCGCCCTGGACATTATCATCTAACGCAGGTCTCCGGGTGCATACACGAGGGGGGTTAAGGGGTTCAACCCCCGGAATTCAGGAAAATTATCGAATGTGTTATCATAGAGTACAGGCGGTTTATAGAGATACAAGTATGAAAACCAAGAATCTGAAAACCCCAAAAAAAGTTTTTTATGTACGCGCCCGAGGAGCACTTTTTCATGCTTAAACAATTCTACGGCACCGGGATGTAGTTGCCCCGTTCGTCCCTTACCCTTACCACGGTCTAGCTGGCTCCGCGGAAATCAGTAAACTTTTCCCGCTGGTATATAGAGCGGCGCGCGCGTACGTGTGCGAAGTTTCGCGATACTTCGACGACTTACTTTGCGAGTGCAGCCGGCCGGATCGGCGGCGGTAACGTGCGAATGAATGGCGGCACAAGCGAAGGCCGTCATCGCAGCAGCAACAACAGTGGCGGGCAGCAGTCCGAGAGCGCGGTTCGACTTCGTAACTTAGCACCGCGGCGGCAGCGTGCCGAACGGTTAACGGGTCCGCCGAGTAACCGCGCCGGTAACAGCATACAGCCGGAGCTCGAGGGGAGCGGGTTCGGCGGGTAGGTGTTCCATGGGTTGAGAGGTGAAGGGACGGGGGTGGTTGTGCGACGGTGATCGTGTACGTACTTGTATTATTACGACGGTGTCCCGGTCTCCTCGGTGCAGGACTGTCGGCAGGCTGTGTAGTGGCGGCGACCACGGCTGATGATCGCTGTTGTTGCACACACGCGTCGGACGCGGCGACGACGACAGCAGCGGCGGCGGCGGCGGCGGCGGCGACCACGACAGCTCCGAACGACATCTGTACCCGAACACGAGAGGCCCACTGAGGTTCTGAATCCGCGACGAGCGAATAAACAAAAACGGAATGATCAATATTTTTGTCCCCGTTGGCGCGCGCGGCGCGGCGGATACGCATCACGCGTGCCCCGCGGCCGGCCGCCGGGGAGAAAAACAAATAAACTCGCCGCCGCGATAAACGGTAAATTTTTATCCAATTTCTCATTCGACCGATCGACGCGATTTCTGGCACCGTCACATCGATTTATCCCCTAGCCCGCGCAAAGGTCAACGATTGATTGCTCCTGTGCCCCACCGCCCGCCCCCGACATACTCCTCGTTGCCCTGTGACGGCTCACGTATACATTGCGTATCACGCAACATTATCGTGCATAAATGTCATGTCGTATCCAGGAGCCGCCTCTGAGATGTCAGAAAACGTTAACACTAAGTTTCTACATCTTGATGTTAAATATTAAAAAATGGATACCGTATGTGCTGTTTCCATAAGAAATAAAAACGCTAATAAAACACTTAAAACGCCGAAACACGCGCAATAATAAATACGGCGGGAATCGCGCGAAACATTGTACACCAATGTCGGGCTCGAAGTGAACAATGTTTGTGACCATTGAGTCACATACGACAGACGATACGGGTCCAACCGGAGCCGACGTACACGCAATTGTGCAAAACAAATTTTTTTTTTCCACGTTGACATCTGTTAACGGTTGTCAATGCAATGCGCAGTACGTAGGATAAATCGTTGTACAATGGTTTTACGGTGTTTCGGCCGCGCGACCGATTCCGTTCGAATACCATGCTTAAAATAGCGTCAACCCGTCGGTCCGCCCGCCGTTCGCACGTACGAGTCCGCAGCGCATAACATCATAGTACGCGCGCCGCCAAAGCTTCGGACACGCTCGCCAATGCAGTGGTCAATCAACAGTTACGCATAAATTACATAATGTAGACCAGAATTGCCCCGGCGTAATAATAATTTATTACCGTAACAGTAATGTACGGTGTTTATACGCATCGACCGGACGAAAACGTGCGCACGCGCGCCTTTGCCATCACCGACCCTTCCTCCTCCCCTCCCACCGACGTGATCGCCGCCGCCAACACCCCCCGGTCGCGTGCACTTTTGCAGTCACCAAGAACACATTATTATTATTACATTACAATGTCCCTCCGCGGAATCCTGCTTCCGCTCTTCCGTGCCGTGTTATGTTTTATATTCCTGCGTCAAATGGCGAGGGGGAAGGGGGTAGAGGTTGACAGCGCGTTTACACAATCCTACGAGTTCTGAATAACGTGTGTTATGAAAAAATCTAGTACGTTGCATTGACGGCCGTCCATCTTATAAGTCCATAATATTATAACTAATAAATATTACAATATTCTAATTTAAATATAAATAAATATGTATTCGAATTATATCATGTTATATCCCAGTCCCCTCCTGTAGTTCGCATTTTCATTCTTCTTTTTGAACCGTATACGACACATACATCGCGAATGTTCAACGGCCGCCAATGGCTGACGGAAATAGGATTTCGACTTTTAACTCGCCGCCGCCAACGGTGACGACCGACAGAATACGCTTCAGTCGACGAATGACGTAATAATCATAATAACGTATCGACGGCACGCGCATCCGTCTTCGAAGGGATCGACGTCTCTCTCGCCGCCAAGTTTGCGCTCCATCGCACCCTCCGCTCGCTTGGGTCGTCTATCGAGATTTGGCAGCGGTGGCGGCGTTGATGACGTTCCAAATGTGTTGTTATGGACGTATTTCATTTCATCCCCTCTACCGCACGACCATTTACACTCCCAACGAGTAAACGATAAATATAAATATACACTTATTGTTTTTTTTTCCATTAATAAATTTACAATCTATAAAATATTTTTTCAATAATAATACGTGCTATGATGTAATACTCTCCTGAGTTACACGAGAAAAGAAATAACGCAGCACTTTACACTTTATATTTGACTTTTATTTGTAATAGTATAATGTATATTGTTTTATAGGTTTTTTTTTTTTTTAACTACAAATATATACTGTTGGAAAACATATGTATACATAAATTTGCTCAGCATGAGAGTGGTCCGGAGGTTAGATGGATAAGTCGGAACCTAATCCTACCGGCTATAGAATCGGAAATGTGTGATTTCACTCACAATGGGTTCTCGATAATTCAAATCGTTGGGTTTTCGATTTAACGATAGAAGTGTTATTGACTTTCATTTTAATGTCACCAGCTCTTTATATTGATAAAATTAATCCAAAGAAGACAAAGAATTAATATAGAATTTGAACCGACATAGAAAAAATTAGAAAGCAAAATAAATGAAGTAGAATCATGCAATAGTTTAAATCATTTGAAGCTTGGAATTGGTAAAACACTTGAATTACTGGGATAATAATATTATGATCGTGAAATTAATTTCCAAATAACATTTAATAAATCAAAATTAGTGTTTCATGACGATTACCGAAACAAGTTTATAATACTGCGGATATAATTGAGTTTAATAATTGACGTTTACGAGAATTTGTTCATTAAGAACTTTTAAGAGAGCTTTGAAATTTGTGGTTATGTAACGGGTTTTACCTAAAATTAAAATGTAATTTAATAATAATTGCATAGTAACATGAACGTTACATACTATCCGTTATTCAAATGATAATTCTGTAGGAACTTAAAACTACGACTGTTGATTTTTTCCAACCAATTTTTCCTGAGCGTTGAATTTTTAAATTGTTTTCAACCAATTTTAATTTCGAATAAATACAGTTTTTATTACTTCAATGAATCATAATAACTTATTTTATAACTTATAATAGAAAAAACTGAATTCATAGCTTATATTCTGTGTAAGTTTAACTTATATACAGCGAAAGTATTCCTCACAGGCCTCACTACTTCCATAATCTTAGACTTCTTGATGCACCAAATTTAAACTCATTGCTATACATAAAGAACAATACATCGTATCAATCGTACAACAGTGTACGGGCGTACTACTAACTTGAACAGCATAGTCATCTTAAACTTTTAGGCTAATAACTTCGATACAAGATTACTTAAGATATAATCTATACAGTAGTTTTACCTCTTGGCCCATCGAAATTATTCATATAGGTACAATATCAAGCGATAGGTACGTGTTCAATTGCACATAGATCTTTTATTACTTTACAGGAAACAGAAAAAAATATTATATAAATACTTGTATAAAAGTGAACAAAAACATAGATACTCGTTAAATCATGAATAAAAAAAATATATCCTTGACAGAAAGTAGAATATATTATGTATATACGTGAACAGTCTAAATTGAATTTGATATTTAAATAAACTCATAAATATTACACGTGTAGTATTAAATATACATACTACACACAGACCAAAACTGAGAAAATTACAAGCAATATGAATTATGACTTGACATTTGTGTATGTTAAATAAAAAGATCATTTTTTTTTTATAATCCCTTACACGAAGAAAATATAAATATAAACTTTTCCAATTGTTCATAATTTTAGCTTTGTTTTTAATATGATAAACGTGTATTACACAATATATGTAAACTATATTATCATGATATGATTCTATTTATTTAAAGTTGAGTTAAAGTTAATTTATTTAAAGTTGATTAAATTTACTAAAGTATAGGATAAAAAGGGTTATTATACATTAGTTGCAGAAAAATAGTACTTATAAAATACAATTCCACTCATAAAACAAGAAAATTATTGTGTATCGTAAAATAATGTAGATACATTTTATATTTATTCACATGTCTTATTTAATTTATGACAATAAATTAACATAAAATAAAAAAGGATATAAATCATTAAACAAAACTTTGGGAGTAAGTAAATTCTTAAAAACACATGAAATATAAAATTTTATATCTAGATACTAGATAGGTTTAATGTAAACAAAAAGTATAATGTACACATTGTGTTCAGTTTTGAATATCAGAATTTTATTTTAAAGAAATGTTAATAAAAATATTTTCAAGTTATCCCAAATGATAAAAAAAAAACTTATATTTTATATTATTTCTTACTGCAAAAATATAAAAATAATATTTATAAAACTTCGATTAATGTTTATACATTATTATGAAAATAATAATAACAATAATTTATTAAAAAAAAATTTATTTCAAAGTTATAAAAGTAAAAAAAAAATATGCGAAATATTTTAGTCATGCCTTACTGCATATACATGTACAATATTATGATTATTAGAAAAAAAATATATATTAATGAAGGGTTTAAGTTAAGGGTAACGGCACAGTAGTTAAGAAAAGTTTTGTTTCTAAAAACAAATTATGCATATATCACTCAAAAGTAAGATGAGTCTGTGGATTGGATACTATAAGCTCGTTGTAAAAATGTTCAAACATAATATTTAGATCAGAGGTTCTCTAACTTTTTATTGTACAACCCCTTATGGAAATTTTTTATTTTGATGGCCCATACAATAATATCAATGACTTTTTTTTGCTGTTTCGTGGATCAAATGCTTATAAAAAAAAAAATTTAAAAAAAATGTATTAACACATTAATGGACAATAATGCTATGCAGTAATTATTAAATTTGATATACGTATATCACTACTGCAATAGAAGTAGTACAAAAATCGTTAATTAAATGCGCTACTACTATATCAGTATTATTTAAAATGATTTTAAACGAAAGAGGATTTTCTTCTACCCTACTATAACTCAATGGATCATTGAACACTGTATTTTAAAACCGCGAAAAAATTTGACCTTCACCTAACTTTATAAGGAAAGCTTTTTACAAGAATTGCAAAGTGTACAAAAAAATAAAATAAAATAAAATAATAAGAAAACAAACACAATACCACTGCAGAGAATGCGATGTTCTACATTGTGGTATAATATGTTTTGAAGACTTTCTTAATATTTTATAATTGTTTGAAGTGTCATGAAGAAGACTTTTATTGTTATATAAACACTTTTATATTTTTTATACTTGTATTGATTTAATTAAATCATATTTTTAATAATTTTTTAAGGCAAAATAAATTTACAAAATTGAGTTTTTTATTGTTATGTACCCATATTATGTCTACTTAATGTATTAATACGAGTATACCTTTTTTAGTTTTCAAGACAAGAAAATAAACAAAAGAAAGAAGTTTTTGATTGAATTATATTATGTAATATGAATTTTAAAAAAAAATTTTTTTTTTTTTACTTTTATTTTTAATACATACAATCTATAAATAAATTTTACAATAAGCATGTATGAGGATTTACATATATTGGCATGGTTGACATGATGAAGTAATCACCCAGCGGTAACACTTACTGGCTAGAGAGTTAGAATTATTTCAGGTCACGGTTCCAATTTCGCTTTAACCTTCTAGGTGGGTTGCCGCGAATGGATTCAGAGTTTAGAGCAATGATTAGGGGGTTAGAGTGGTTTGTAAGACGGGCACAGAAGAGTTTGTAGGAGTTTTTGGCTTCTTCTTGAACAGTGAGTATTTTTAAGTCTGAATGTAAGGTGTGGTATGAAATATACGGAGGAGCACATGTAATCATACGTAATGAGATTGATTAGAATGTTTGAATTTTATAAATATTAGATTTTTTGCTGATCCCCCACAGTTGGATACCGTATAACCAAATTGATTTGAGGAGGGTTTTATACAGAAGCAGTTTTGTATTAAGGTTAATTTTTAACTGTTTTCCTATAAGTGGAAAGAGTGCTATTCGTCTGGCATTTAGTATGAGTCTTTTTTGTTTAATATGCATATTAAACACACACACCTGTGGTCCAGGTAAGCCTTTTATCGAGTATCATACCCAAATATTTGACGTTAGAGGAAGAATAAATGATTTTATTGTTTAAATAAACTGGGGGTACTGTGCTTTTTTTGATAGTGAATGTAATGTGAGATGATTTTTCATTATTTATTTTTATTCTCCATTTGGAGTACCAGTCTGCTAATAAGTTAACATGATTTTATAAATGTTGGCAGGTATAGTGTGGATTTTTTTCTAAAATGTATACGACTTTGTCATCAGCGAAGTCGGCTACCGAAGTGTGAGAAGTGGTTGGTTGATCAGCTGTGTATATGTTGAATAGTATGGGGAAAGAGATGGCACCTTGGGGAACTCCAGCTAGGATTGGGGCCAAATTTGAAATTTCAGAACCAACTTTGGTGGCAAAGAATCTGTTTTCAAGATATGATTTAAAAAATAAGTATTAGGGTGGTGGTAGAATTATTTTTAGTTTGTGTAGGAGACCAGGGTGCCAAACTCGATTAAAGGTCTGAGTAACATCTAGTAAAATAGCTGAGCAGTATGATTTGTTTTCTAGGGAGTAGGCGATTGAGTCGGTTAAGTGGTGAATTTAATGGATAGTGGAATGTTTATTTTGGAATCCAAATTGTATGTGGGGAATGATTTGTTTGTCATTGATGATTTTGGATATTCTTTTTAAGATCATTTTGTCACACAGTTTTGCGAAGAATGGTAGCGGGCTTATTGGGCGATATGATGACGGAATATCGGGAGGTTTTCCAGGTTTAGGAATTAATATTGTTAGGCTCGGACCACACGATGCGTTTTTTCCGCACGCGGCAAATGTAAACACGGAAATTCCGCAATAACCATACTGGGCCACACGATGCGGCTTTACCGCAAACGATAAGCCTATACACCTATAATTATTTCAATAACACGTGACCTGTCATAGCACAGTCAAACTTTTGTTCATGCTAAGTACAGTGTAGGTTTCTTTATTTTCTTATAATGAATGACTCAATTTTAAACATTATTTGTGCCGCGGAAGCTACAGATGAGCTTGATGATCCTACGTCGTCGACGATAAAAAGAAAATATTGGGTACATCCACTCAACTCAACAAGAGATGAGGAAAATTCATTTTTGGATTTTTATAATTCAATACGAATTTATCCACAAAAATTTTTTAAATATTAAAGCCTATATAATATAAAGCCTCAGCGACTGCATTCCACAAATTCGTTCTTAAAATGTTGTCACTGTATTCTTTAGTGGGTATATCCCACAAACAGGGTCTTTTCTCAACTTCATAGATCATTTTTTCATAGTCAAACATTTTAATTAAATATGAATTGGTAAAACTAATCGAATAAATATGAAAAAAATAACTGATTACCGCACGCAGAATTTCTGATCGTGTGGACGAACTCAACTGAAATAATGTTAATAACAATCGTCTGCGATTGCGGCAATGCGGAATTATCGCAGCATGTTGCGGCAGTTTGCGGTCGTGTGCGGCGCCGCCGCGTCGTGTGTACGGTTATATTTATATCAATAGATTTTGTGATGAGATCTATTCAAGGTGTTTTTTTAAGTGGGAAGGTATTAATGAAGTGTAGAACCTCATTTGGTGAAAAAGGTTTGGGGGCAAGATAAAGTGGGAGGGCTGAAGTAAGAGAATTGTCAATTTTTTCTGTGAAGGTACTGTTGCCAATTGGTTGGTGAGGCTTGAAGACTTCTGAAAGGTGGGAGAAAAAAGGTCAGCTTTCTCTTTATCTGATTTGCACCATAGGGTTTTTTTAGAGCAGTTAGGGTAGGTTTTTGTTTTAAGCAGTTACGTGTTGCTCTCCAAAGCGAGTTGTCTTTTGTCGTTAGGGATGAGATCCAGTTATTGTAAGATACGTTCCTTAGCTGTTGTAGTATACGTTTAAGTGACGAGGTTAGTTTATTGTAATTACTTTTGTCGGATGGGAGTTTTGTTCGTTGCCACCGAGCTCTGGCTCGCCTCTTTTGGGTTACTAGTTCACGGACATGTGCAGGGATCGATAAATGGTTATGGTTATTATTTTTTTTTTGGTTGGGTGGTAGAGTTCCATGCAGCTGATTGAATGATTTGAGTAAGATTAAGTACAGCATCATCAATATCATTTGGACATTTCAGACGTATGTTTAAATTTATACTTTGGCTAATAATGTCGCAAAATTTTTCCCAATTCATTATTCCATTTATTAGTGACGGATTACTAGGTTGATGGTGGGGTGAGGCATCTATGCGTACGAGGACTGGAGAGTGATCGGAACATGGATCTAATAAGTTTTTTACCAAATGATTTAAGTTTGGTGGTACTTTAGCTACGAATATGTCAAGGATATCAGGACGTTTTCTTGGTGATGATGGCCAGTATGTTGGGTTGGGAGGGGCTATTAAAAATATTGAATAATTTTACGGTACTGTCATAGCAGTAGTGATATACTATATGTACTTGATAATTACCATTTAATTGAACAGTACTGCTATAGCAGTGGTCAAATTACTACTGCTATAACAGTAGTATGTAATTCCGTCTCTGAAGGTACTTAAAAAAAAAAAATTCAGAATGTCCATCAATATGTTAAAGAAGAGTAAATTTTATTTTACAATTTTATAATTATTTATTTAGTAGGTAAAAAAAAAAAAAAAGTATAATATATTAGCATATAATTTAATGTGAAGGACGTTAAAATTAATTTAAAGTACACTACCTTCAAATAGTTCGTTTAATTTTTCTTTAACTCTTATTGATAATCCGTTTGTCATAAATGTTCTTGAAAAATATTTAAAATCCATTTAATTTGTTGATAATTCTCCGTCTCTTTCAGAAATTACGAATGAAAAATTATCTTTCAGAGTATGTAAATGATCAAAAATATATATAATAATGTTTTCATCAACGTCTATTTGATTTTCAATTATGAAATTAGAAAATGGTTCAAAACAGTCAAACATTTTGTTTTTATATTATATTACTTATATTTTTCCACGAGAAAAGTTTTTCTCATAAACGCTCGAATTTTATCGTGAACTAAAAATATATTTCCGTCTGCTCCTTGTAAACAAAAATTAAGTTTATTTAATTTGGAAATTATATGTGCTAAGTATGTAAGTTTTAAAACAAATTTCTCATCACATTAAAATTATATGTAATCGTTTTTCTTGTTCAAATAATACGTGACTTATACGTAAAGATCGATAAGTCTTGTAAGAACTTTACCATTCGATAGCCAATGTACCTCAATTTAAGGAAGAAGTTAATAATAAATACTAACTATCAGGGGCGGAGTGGCCCGCCGGGCAACCGGAGCAATGCCCGGTGGCCTGGCTTGCTTATATAAGAAAAGGCCTGGTCCTGGTGTGATGAAAATAATTAATATTTAAAATATTTAGCTATTTTTGATGACTGTAAAAACAACGAAAACAAATTTACAATGTGATATATGAACCACCAATCATTAATTTGTAAATACTCGATGTTGCGATAACTCGTTTTCTTATTATCGGTCGTCTTATTATTATAATAGACAAGTAAACACACAATCTATAAATAGTTATTCAAACGGGGTATATTATATTGTAATTGAAACAAAACCACAAAGTATATGACTATGGTTGTAAATATCATCACAGACTTGCATTTTTATTTAATAATACCAAATACCACAGGTTATTTTCGTAAAATATATATTATAGTTTATATTATAGTTATATTATAGTTTGTATAATCTGCAATAATACGATCAATACAGAATAAATCCAAACAAAACCGTAAATTTTTAATAAGTTAATGTGCAATTTTCGATTTGTTTTTTATTTTCAATATGGATAAAAATTCCAAAAACGAGAACAAACGAAAAGGAGGACATGAGGGGGAACAAGAGAAAAATAAAAAGCTCCTGTCTGAGATTCGGCAAAAGTGTGAAAAAATTAATTCATATTTCAAAGGTAGGTATTGACGTATTGTAGTATGCAGAGTTGGGCAAAATAATCTATATATATAAAAATGGAGACAAAAAATTCGAAATTGCATCAGTTGAGAACGGCTGGGCCGATTATCTTGATTTTTTTTTAAAATGATAGAGAATGTCGTGGAGCGGGTTTATAGGGTTTATATATTGACCTAACTCCACCCCCAGGAGGTGGTCAAACAGGAATTTTGAGATTTACGATAGAAATTTTTGTTTTTGTTTATAAATGGTTGCTATGGGGGTTATAAGATTTGAGAATAATATTTATTTATTAGTGGTTAATATAATGAATTACCCGACGTTGCAAGGTAACCAAAAAAAAAAACATAAATAAGTACTTTGAATATTTTCTATTTGTTTGTGTCATTAAAAATGCCAAGAAGACGCCAGAATGCCAATTTTTGTCGTAGAACAAATGCAGCTACAAACATGAGAAATAGAAGAGCGCAAATAACAGACGAACAATGCCAATTCGATAGTGCGAATGATTCGTAGTTTACTCACGCAGAGCAAATGACCAACTATGCCAACAGGTACATCGAACATTTATATCTGATTCATTCCTGCGTCTAGCATTCCAGTATGAGCCCAATATTGAATATTATGCTCATTCAAAAGTAGTAATTTGTGCTATAGATAAGGAATGCCCGCACTGCTATGCTCTCAAATTCAAAAATGAGCCAGTCTGGATGTGTTGTGCGTCAGGAAAGATGCAACTACCTGAAATTGAAACACCACCTGAACCATTGAACGGTTTACTTATCGGTACAGATCCAGATTCTAACGTGTTCCTGAAGTCAATTAGAATATTCAATTCATGTTTTCAAATGACATCGTTCGGAGCAACAGAAATAGTTCGTAATACCATTGATTATAAATACTAGTATTTATAATCAATGGTAATACTAATGCAAATGGTCAACAATACAATTCTATACTACGGATTTTAGTACGTTAAGGTTAGGTTAGGATTATGTATTAATTGATTATATTAATCTACCTTATTATGTCAAACTTGGTATAACTTTGATACTTTATTAGATTTAAATCATACACTAAGGTACGTGCAAACAGCACTAGGTCTGCGATCTACCGCAGGTAGATTGCCTACCTGATAATATACTGCTGTGAATCAGAATTTTTATTCCGGAGAGAAAACTTAAGATAAATCTAGAACATCATCCACCGAATATTAAATAACGAGTTGAACAAAGTTAGAGTCATATAGAGTTGGTATATTTAACGAGCAAAACGAAGTGCACGGGATCAGCTGGTATTATCTAGATAATTATTCGAATAAGTATAAATTGGAATAAAAAAATTTTCGAATAAACATATTTTCAAATTATTTGAATGATTACTTTTAATAATTATTCGAATAAAAATGTATTTGAATAATTTTCGAACAAAATGCTAAATAATAATAATCCTAAATTTTAAGAGGACGTCATACCCATATCTGTTATCTCTTTCTTACGAACGTAAGACATTGCAAATTTGCGTTTAGCAGATTCAATTTTATGCTGTTAGCTTTAATATTACAATCAATTTATCTATTATCAAACTTAAAGGTAATAATATTATCTAGGGAATTTCAGAGGCTTTTATTTATATCTTAATTCTTAAGTGAGTTATTGTTATGTAAAATATTAAAACTTTAAAATTCTCGCAACTCGCTTAAAAATTAGAATATCAATAAAAGCATATGAGGTTTAATTCGATTTCTTCACTTTCTAGTTTCTTCTTTTCGAGTAGATAGTTCTATATTTGTTTCATTTATAGTATTTTTCTATTTATTCTAAATAAAAGAAGATATACAACCTTGAACTTAAAATATAATGCCATGTCAACTATTGTTTGTTAATATGTAAATATTTTAATTACCAAAATATCAACCATATAACTACGATAAAATTACTAAAAATTAATTAAATAACTATGTTTGCATATTAGTCAAGTAATTTTTTATTTGAATAATCATAATTAACAAATATTAGAATAATCGTGAAATAATCATTCAAATAAAATATCATAAAAATAGAATTGTATTTAATTGCTACCAATGTTACCCCTGAAAAAAATGTACGACTGAAGTATATAATGTAGTATTAGATACGATAATAAATAGCATGACTATTAGATTTGTAAATAATAATTCTTTATATTTTAATCTATCACTTTTATCTCCAAACAATTTCCCTCTTAATGATGTGCCTGAAAATGCGTTTTTAACATTGGCTAAAAAATTAAAACCATTTTTAAAATGTGATGATGGAGATAATCTTAAAGAAATAAGAAATTAACTCTCAGATGAACTATTGAATTTCAGCAAATCGTGGAAGTATTTGAAAAACTCTCTAGAAGATGAATATCATGTCCATAGTTTATCATATGATATGAATGATGAAGATGAAAATCAAGAAGAGGAAGACTTAGAAAATCAATTAAAACCTTGCAACTCTACTTGTAAAAATTGTGCCATTTGTTGTTACAGATTACTAGTTAAGTACAACTTATTTTCTAATGCATACAGCTTATTAACTATAGCTTATATATATCTGTTGACGATACCAGTTACTCAAGTGTCCTGTGAGAGATAATAAATGGTAAGAAATTAAATTTGAAAAAGTCCAATCCATGACGTATTATGATTCATTTCACGAATTTTAGTAGTTACACTATTATTTCTGTCACCACACATTATTCGGGCGCCGACCGTACATAACCCGACACATTTTTCCATTAAATTCCTTTCGCTATGTAAGTGTTAAGGGTATTAACTTGTACCTCGAATTATCGGTTTACAACACAAAAAATCCTCGTGAGATCCATTTATTCATATATAATGTATGAAAACAGAACATTTACAAACGACGTTGTTGATTGGAAAACAATTTTGAAGCTGACTATAAAGAAATTTTAAAACACAAAATTTAGTAACTTACTCCTATCTCAATAAAACAAATTTGAAGTATAAAAATAATAAATAAAAAATATTAGTTTTTCCAAATTCGAAATAAACCTTATCTATTGTTATATATTCTTCAATTTAATCATCTCTCTATTACTTTTAAACTGTTAGCCCACGATGCCCAAGCTTATCTCATATAAAAAGTATAAAATAATTTAAAACGGCTTTAATTTTTAGAGAATAAGACTGTTCGAAAATCGAAAGAGGTCTAAATTTCCCAAGTCGCATATTAGGTAATTAATTATTTACTGCGCACTCAAATTTGAGAATTTATTTATGAGTAAAAGTATTTTTTTTTTTTGAACCGAGAACTGGGTGGGAACTGTGTTAACAATACTTCCACCCTACAGGTAAAAGTCTATACCATTGTATACTTAACCCTGGCTATAACTTTTTTAATACTTATAAATATATTTATTTAAAATAAGACATGAATACTTATACTCTCTAGATATATTATTTGAGTAATATTCAAATCACAAATACTCCCATATAGTTTTATAAAAACTTTTATGACACTATAACTATTTTAATTATCATTCATCCTATGGTTTTTATTTTATTTTTATCTAATACATCTGACTATGTAGTATACATCAAAATCGTGAATTTATTAATTTACCATTACATTAATTAGGTATGAAGTACAGCAGCCTAATCTGTTTTCATTGTAATAACTTTTTAATAACTTTTTTAATACTTATTAAAATAACTTTTAAGATATTTTAAGTATATAAAAATCCAATCAATAATATACTAAAAATTATTTTCTGCAGACTGAAGCAAACTTTATTATAGCAATTAAACAAAATAAGTAATAATAATTTTCTATTTTTTCATATTGTTTCAGAAATCATTTATAGTTTTATTAGAGTTCATATAATTTACAATTGATATGCTATATATGTTATAAAACTATTTATTTAAAATGAATAAAATCACATCAAGCTTGATTTACGATACTAAGTACAAGTCTTGTGTCCAAAGCTAAATTTACATTTAATTAATAGATAACGGAACTACGAAAAAAAAAATTAATGAAGAATCACTTTTTTAATTGTTAAAAAACTAGTGGTATTCAATGCAAAAATATTATAAAATTATCATAGCTAAACTAATATGAATAAATATGAACATACAATTAACATACAATTCAATACAATTTAAAATAACGAATCCATATTAGCAAGGTGAACCATCTTAACAAACGGTTAGTTATAAGAATAATTGGTTGCACTTCGGTATAATAAACGTGTATAATTTCTTAAATGGAAAAATATTTTATAACGAAGCCCATTTTAGAGAGATATTTTAGAAAAATTATTTTCTTATGGCAATTAAACATCAACAATATTCTCATACAAAACACCTTTTTCTTTTCAGATAATTTTCAAACTGTCTCATGCGTCCAAAAATTAAATATACTGAACTATGTGTGTACCTACAAGCTACCTATTATGTTAAAATGTTACCTACTATGTTAAAAAATAATAGTTTTTTTGCTTATTATTAAATATAATATAATGTATAATCTAGGTTAAAAGTTATTGAAGGTGTTAAAAATAATAAGTTAAAAAAAATGCTAAGTAGGTTATTTCAAAATGATATTATTTTTGTCGTTCAATTTAATGGTGTTGAACTTGTCAAAATAATATTATGAAACTAAAGTGAACATAGGTGTTTATATTTTATTGGTTAATAGGACCTTACCAACCCAAAATCGATGTAATGTAAATAAAGTATTATTGTAAGTGAAGAGAACCTCTTAGTTATTATACATTAATACTCAAATATCATGTAGGTTCTCGGCACTGCTATCGTGTGTTAATTTGTATAATTGTACATAATTAATCGACCTGTTGATCGATTGACATTATTTTAGTTTTACTTATGAGTGTAGACACAAATTTCGGTCAAATGCCGGTCGCACCGACTTATCGAACGATGAGCTTTGTATGCGATTTACATCACAAGGGAATTCAAACTCAATTTTTGCGTTTGCGCGATATTAATAATTCATATTATTTCGTGTAACTAACTTTATTATTTATGTCCATCGAATCTATATGTTGTATACAATTACACATAAATATATATACTTCAATTATAATCAATACAGTATACTGATTATTGAAGTTGTAATAAAAAAAAAGAAACCAGTGATCAAAATTTTTCCTATAAATTAGCATTAACACAACTAGGAGACAAACAGGAGACTTTTGCACCCTAAAAGTGCTACTATAAAATATTCAGTATCAAAGGTTAATGCAGGAAAACATTTTGGAAGAATTTAAAAAAAAAAATAAGTGCAAAATTAAAATTTTGTCATGAAACATATAATAATAACTGATCATGCTGTTTTGCAGTTATAATCGCTACATGTTGTTTTTTCTTATTTTTATTTTCTTGTAGTACAACTGTAATGAACTATGAATTATTGTAATTGGGTTATTATTTAAAAACACATACAGGCTGTTGTATGTAATGTATACTACGTGCATAATTATAATTGTGTTTTCATTAATTGATTATTTCTATATATGTAATATATACAAATATAAAAATACAAAGAAAATATACAAAATATACCTATACTTCAAAGTAATTATTTCTTTATATAATTACCTAAAAGGGAACTTATTTTATTTCCTTATTTTATTTCGTTGATGGAAGTTCTTCCCCCGGTGGAATGAGAGGTTCAATTTTAGGTTAAAGAGTGCAACCTCAAAATATCCCCATTTATTTTATCCCTTATTCAAAATAATTCATGAGCTGGGAATTTTTCCCTTTTCAATTTTAAAGTTAAATTAACTATAGTTAATGAATAAGTAATTAATTTCATATTAAAATAACTATTTTTATTTTTTTCTTATTTATATTTATTATATAAATATAGGGAAAACAATTAATATCGAGAACAACTTGACTGCCTACATTATTTAATAATACAATTTTGAATTTATATCTTATAAGTCTATGGTATAAACCATAGATAATATAAGTCTTCTATTATCTATGGTATAGAGAGACCCTTTCCACTCTGGTTTAATCTATTCTGTGCTTATACCTCAGACTAAAGCGTCCCATACACGATACGATTTTTCGTATGATGAGTCGTACGATAGTCGCAGGCGAAAATCGTATCAACTTGTAGAATGTAATTATTGACACACACGCATACAACTTGTGCAACTACAAGTTGTACAACTATATATTATAGTTCTAAATAACTACGATAACTCTTATCATTATTATTATTATTATGTACTAGTGAGTAATTTTTAAAATAAATGTTTTCACGTTTCAATTGCACATTTGAATACGCATAGGTATATTATATTTTCATAAATGATGGCACCCAAAAAAACCGCAGCTAGTATAGTGGTCGCGTTATTATTGGATTCCAAAAAAAAAATAAAAACATAGGAAATGGTGCAAAAATTGGCTACTACAACGTAATACGTATGAATGCTCTTCTGAATGCTGTACGCATATTGTTAATTCTATTCTTCAGAAAGTCAATAGTTGCTTGAGGATATATTTCTTTCAATTCAGTTAGTAATAAATCATAGCTTGTGTTTCTTTTTATTTTATTTGAGTACTCTTTACTTCTTACGTCCCAAAGGCACGAATGATTTCTGTAAAGCTCAATAAAAACTTCCCAAAACGATTTATTCGTATGCATTATTAATAAATAACATAAATATAATTATAAAATGTCAGTAACGATGAATAACACAAAATACAAATTTGAAATATTTAAAACGCATAACGGCAGTAAAATATAATATTTTATGATAATGTTCATTGTAGTGATAAGTGGCTCTGTGATACTAGTATCACCAATTGACCACCTCGTACAACAGAATCTGTATTTTATGCATGCTCAAACTTCTTATCAAACAAACTTGTCGTACGAGACGTTCTACAACAATACTGTGGCGAACCGACGCCACATGACTTCCCTTCATCGTCGGCGTTGTAAAACGGTTGGTCACATTGTTTTCGCGCCGAGAACCGGCCTCCACGCCGTGGCGGCGGCCGGTGCTCGGCCGGTTTTCGCGCAACCACCATCGACGCGTAGTTTTTTGTCCCCGACGCCTTCGTTTCCGTCACTTCCCTTCTCGCACCGCGAAAACCTCGTGACCGACCGTTGATCATCGATCATATTGTTTGTATATATTAATAAAACGGCCCTTTTCAGAGCCACCCGATTCGCACACGTGCGCGTTTTTTTGTATAAAATAAACCTTTAGTTAACTATCCAATGTGTTCGTTTATTTTATCGTTGGAGGCTTTGTTGTGCCGACATAACCTCCACAATACCATACACGGTACGATAATCGTTTGTCAGATCGTATCAAACAAAGTTGTACAACCTGTCGTACGATTAATTGTACCGTGTATGGAGTGCGTAAGGTATGCACCAACTTACCGTTTACCGGGTCCAAGTCTGCTTTTTAAAAATGTGATTATGTTATCAATGTGTGATAGCGAGACCGTGCAGCATTGCAAATTTTATTTTTCGTCTGCTGTAAATCACCGATTTACCAAGCGGCACAAGTTTTCGTCGAAATGAATCAAGCTGAGGTTTCACAGTTAATGTCAAAGTTGAGGATACGCATCAATCCTCGGCACAAAAATTTAAAGTGTCCCGAAGGACCGCAGGGACGATTGAACAAATTACGTAAAACCGTCAACGCTTTGTTCAAATACGAACGTTTGGAATTGAATTATACGCTGGCCGACGAAACCAGAGGATATGCTGAAAGGGTAACGTGTGTTTTATTATTTTCCTTTTAGTGGTTAGCTAGGGTACACTGTCTTGTTTTAGTCTTATTCTCGTTTAATTTTGTTCTTAGTTGATATCTGAAGCAATTCGTCATGGAGACACACACAAATCAACCATGGAGATGGCCGACTACTGGATAGAGGAAAAACAGTTGATACACAAGTTGTTCAAAGTACTAGTACCACGGTTCAGTGACTACAAGACATCATATACAATGTTGTATCGAGCTCCAAAAGCGTATCCAGATATAGTGTATCCACGTTCGATATTAGAACTCAGAGGTATGTTAATCTGACACTAGGAATATCACAGTTTATTATTTAATACATGTATTTTTTAGGTAATCCATTTCCATCTATATTGTCTCAGCGAATCGATCAAAGAAATTTTATACACAATATTTTGTTGGAAGAAGCAAAGAAAGCATATAGAGCCGAAAAGTATGAGCAAATAACCAAGTCTCTTGATGAACAAGAAGATGTAATGGATAAATAGTTTAGTTACAAAATTATGTATTCCATGTAAAAATAGTTGTTAATTAAAAATGTTAAATAAATTTGATGATTATTATGGTATACCACATGTTATATTATAATTATACAATGTTTTCTTGCAATATATTACATTTTTTATAAATAATAAAATAAATAACTCAATTGTAAAAAAATATAAACAAATTTTTATTTATCACAACATTTCAAATTTAATTATGTACCTGAATGGAACATATGTATTTTTTGTTCTGAAGTTAACATGTATTTTGCTCTTTGAGTACCAACCACTGAAGTTAACATGCATGCATCAAAATGTGAATAGAGTACTGTAATGTTACGAATACAGTTATCGTTGTCAATGATTGAATTACAAAGCTCACTGTAAAATCCAGCAATTGTTGGTAGTTGGTAAAAAACAATATTTTCTATCCCACGGATTTTAGTTCTATTGTAGAAATGATAACGTTCAGAATACAATAAAATTTGACATTCCGCATGATAAAACAAATCCCTAGCCCGGGCCACCTTGCCTGGTTTTGTGTACTCATTAATCTGTACAAAACTGTAGTCTTCCGTTTTTAAATAATTTCTGATACATACGTAATCAAAATATGAGGGAACATAGATCAATACATGTTTTTCGTTAGAAGCTCGAAGTTGTGTAAGGACTTTGTTTGTGAAATATTCAAATCTTTCTTTGATAGATTCAGTTGGCGTTTTTGAACCGAGTTTATGGTAAAATTGTTTCAAACTACAAACCACATGACTTATGGTACCAGTAACAATTGGATTGATTACACTAACAGAACCCCCATAGTTCATACACCTGTTTTTTTGAATAGCTATCAAATTCGGTGATTTGCAAGATGAAAATATTATTGTTTGCCGATAATATTTGGACAATCCATTAATTGACCAGTTACGCACTCGTTGTAAATCTGTATCATGTGCTTCCTTTGGCTGTAGATGAAAATGATTCATGATGTGCAACACATGATCCCAATTCTGCATCAAAAATATCTCTGACTGATCAAATATCAGCACTTCCACAGATGAGAGGAAATCATAATCTCGAGATGACTCTCCATCAGCACCAATTATCATTCGCAAACCGAGTGGTGATGCAATTATTATATCAGAGTTGTAAAAATTTTCATATAATTTCAAACTACTTTTGGTAATTGCCATACCAATTCTGAACGCATCATCAATGTTCCCAACAAATGTTTTCTCAAAGTCTTCTGGTTTAGGATTTTTTTTTGGTAACGTCAATTCGTGACCTGTGAATTCTTCTGTGAATCTATTCTTGTGCACCACATTAAAATTCTCTTTAGGAGACAACAACGAAATTATCATGTTTATGATTCGATACGCCGAATCTTTAAAAGGAACTAAAATCAATACCTTGGGCCTAGTAAGACCCTGATCTCGCATTTCGTCTTCATCGCCGTCTTGTTTATCGTTGTTTGCTACAACGATTTCTCGACTCTTAAGAACATGATTGACTGCGTGCAAACAGTAACAGTATCGCAATTCTTCAGCGTTATCAAAATTCCTTTCCGGGTAGTTGAAATCGTGATATCTGGTTATTATTGACAACACGTCCAACTGTAATTGACTGACATCCTTGACGGTTGACTTCAACTGTTTATGTAGAACCAATTTCCCAACGGCGTCAAAGACAACGGGCACTTCGGGTAATTTGGCGAACGGTCGGTTCTCTTCCAACGCCTTAACGCGACGGTTCTGATCAACCACTGCAGTCATTTTCGGTCTTTTGAACATCAGTTTGCCCAGCTCTGGCCATTCCAACACAGTCTCCTCCACGAGCGGAGGCTTGTCGTTCAAACAGGTGATCAACTCCGGTGACAGATCGTAGGCGTAATGCGCTAAGAACGGATCGTCTTCCATCGCGTGCCGTTAAAACATCAATGCAGACGGACAAGTACTGTCCACCAAATGGTAGATAGAGTATACTATTCGAGGTGGACCATAGGACGATAAGTCAATAAGCACGTGTGTCATTCGACCGTTATCAATATACGGCGATAGCAAATCGGTATCAAATTTTTTGTTAACCTTATTACTCCACGACCGTCACTCCATTAAATGGACACAAATTTTGTGTAGCGGTGACAACAACAACAACAACAACAACATGTATAACGATAAAATACTATCACTAAATGTTTTGATAAGAATTACGAGCCCGCTGGAATTCATTATTTTGTCGATGAAAACAAATTTGTATTGATTATTCAAATTGATTTCCTTGCTTGAAACTCTACCGTATTCGTTTTGTATTGTATATGTCTGAGTGCGGTGTATGTATGTTTGTGAATAGTGGATGCCGATAAAGTTACGGACAAACATTTTACACTTCGAATAGAGATCGCTTTGCAGGATGAAAGAAGAATCGGATTTTATTTGTGATTCCGTGGTGAGGGTGAATCCATTTCATTATCGAATCTTATGTAAAATAAATTTTAATTGTGTGAATTTCTTTTAGAATTTATTGACGGAAGGATGCCGTCTATCTGTGAGAATGCACAGCAGCGATGACTGGCGTAAGTTGACCATTTACCATTGCTTTGCGGCGTTATACAAAATAATTCCATTTTTGATCATTATGTATTAGCTACCTGTTTATAAATTATTTTTTTCTTTTAATTGTTTTAGCGCTAGCAGAAATAATAAGCATCAAAGATGTTGGGGTTATGCGGTATTATTATGTTCACTACATCGATTGTAAGTTTTATTAATAATTTTACTGACATTTGTGTTATAATAGTATTTTCTTTCATATTGAATTAATAATATAGTTGTAATTGTGATTTATAAAGTATCTGAATTTAAATTTTCTAAACTTAAATATTAGATCTATAAGACAACTATAAAAATAATCATTCATTAGTTGATACAATTATACATAAAATGCATACTATGTATTATATGCTTTGCATTTTTACTGTGTTATTTCTATGAAAGGTTTGAAATATGTATCATAACTAGTTGTAATATCTAATATTAAGTGTTTTATTTTATTACTAAGTAAAGTTTGAAATAAGTTTCTCTTAATTAAGATGTACCAAATTTTATTAAGAATACTTTAATGTAGTGTTGCGTGCCGTCGAATCAATAGGGATGGTAGAGGATTTAATAAATAAGATTGACTTCAAATTAAAGTTACTACTTTTATTAAAATAATGTGCGATAAAACATTTACAATGTAGAGTGGCGTGAAGGTGCTTGCTGTGTCCGGACTTAAACACATCTTACTTTTGGTCTGTTGAGGACCCCCTTATATACTAAGATCTTATGTGAAACTTCTTATCCCGGATATGATTCAATTATAAACATGTTTATTTAATATATCTATTTATGGGCATTAGATAGTTCAAACCTTTTAGTGGTTGGCCTCGTTAGTTTTGCAATATACACGGTATCTTCGCTATTCTTATGTTAATTTATTTAATACGAAATATTACTGAGCGCCCAACCCTATTTTGTTAGTTGGCTGGTTTACTATTTTTACATTCTTCAACCTTTCACATGTCACTCATATTAATGATACTTTTGAGAATGTGTTCATGTAACATTTAAGTTTTACTTATTATTTATAACCCCCTGTTGACCTTGATGCCTTTTTATTAAATTGGTCCTGTGTTAATCAATTTATATTATTACTTTACATTATTTATACACATATTAAACTTATTATGTATAATTGATTGCTTAATTTTTAGACAATAAAAGATTGGATGAATGGGTAACTGAAGAGCGATTAGATACACGCAAAGTTCAATACCCTAGAAAAGATGGAATGACTGGCACGGCTGGTACAGGTGCTAGTACCCCAAATCGTAAGGCTGAAAATATTTCCATACTGTCCCAGAGTCGACCAGCTTCTCCATTGAGTATTCCTTCTGTTGTACAAAATAATGATGCTACAGTTCTATCTGCTGCATTACAGAAAAAAATTGCAAGGAAAAGGAAAATAGTTGACAATGAAGTACATTTAAATTTAATTTATTTTTCAACTGGGATAATTTTGTACTTATATTATTATATACTTATCAAATAGGACTCCCAAGATTTACCTACACCAACTCCGCGTCAGACTGGTTCAATGGTTATGCAACATGACGATGTCGTCACTCGCATGAAAAATGTAGAAATGATTGAACTTGGTTTAAATAGAATAAGCCCATGGTATTTTTCTCCATATCCTCAAGTATGAAACATAATATTTTTGATTAAACCATTTGTAATGAATATATTTTCACCTTTAGGAAATGGTTAATTTGAAATGCATATATATTTGTGAATTTTGTTTAAAATTCAAAAAAAGTAGAACTTCACTTTATCGACATAGTGTGAGTACTATATTAAATGTATACCATATTTATAATGTCTAATCATTAATTTGTTTGTATTTAATAGGTAAAGTGTAACTTGAGACATCCACCTGGAACAGAAATTTATAGAAAAGATTCCATATCATTTTTTGAGATTGATGGCCGTAAAAATAAGTCATACTCTCAGAACCTATGTTTATTGGCAAAACTGTTTTTAGACCATAAAACATTGTACTATGATACTGATCCATTTTTATTTTATGTTATGACTGAATATGATTTAAAAGGATTTCATATTGTTGGATATTTCTCTAAAGAAAAAGAGTCTACCGAAGACTACAATGTGGCGTGCATTCTAACATTGCCACCTTACCAAAGAAAGGGTTACGGGAAACTTTTAATTGAATTTAGTATGTTCATTGAATTTAATATTTTCAACATTTTATTTATATGTAACTATTTTAGGTTATGAGTTGTCAAAATTTGAAGGTAAAACTGGTACACCTGAGAAACCTCTATCCGATTTGGGTTTATTGTCTTATCGAAGTTATTGGAGTCAGACCATTTTAGATATCCTATTGACTGTGAAACCAACACCAGATAATGAAAAACCACAAATTACTATCAAGTACATGGTTTAATAATCTATTTTAGTTATACATTTTTATTTTAAATTTTATTTTTCAGTGAAATTTGTGAGTTGACTAGTATTAAAAAAGAAGATGTTGTTTCAACCCTACAAATACTTAATTTGATTAACTATTACAAAGGACAATACATCATATCTATCAATAAAGATATAATTACATCACATATAGAATCGTTTCAAAAGAGAAAAATTCGAATTGATTCAAAATGTTTACATTGGAATCCTAAAGATTGGTCAAAGCGTGCCAAGTGGTAAATTATAGAGGGTTTATATTTTGTGAAACTAAAACTAAATCATGTATTTTAATTTTGTACATATGAAATAAATATATTTTTATATATAAGACACCTTAATGTTAGAATTACTTCATATAATATGTGTAAAAAAAAAAAACTGGTTATTATTATGAAAATATTATTTAAACTTAAGGAAAACCATCGTCATCTTCTTCTGCCATCTCTTTAGCCAATTCCAAATCTTGTTGTTCGCGCTCACGGCGTTCTTCAGCAGATTCTAAATCCTTGCCATATGATTTAGGAGGATAACGCATAGCTTTTACACTATCATTATGCAAATTCAAACAGAATGAAATACGCTGATGGAAGGCCATCAATGGTTCTAATGTGCAGTAAATGTCAATAGGTTCTTTGCTCTGCACATACCCATGTTCAGGATCAATTGTGGCTTGTATAACACCGTCTCTAATAGCTTTTGAAATAATAAATTCAGCGTCCTTAGGAGAGTCCAACCCAAGTTTCTCAGCAATATAATCAACTGAAATACGTGAGTATGATAAACCAATAGCTCTTATGGCAGTCTTAATGACATTATGACGTAAACGAACAATTAACATATAAGTATGATCACTAAGAAAATTCTTTTTAAAGTTTTCTAATGTTTCACTGAACATTGTTAAGTCACCCAAACGGACAGATTGGGTAAGACGGAAATATGGTACCAAAGCCTTGCGTAGACTAGCTTGACGGAATATATATCTTTCAGGGATGTCTCCTAACAATAATTCTACTGTAACAGCAAGCTTTTGTACAGTTTGTCTGAAACCGATTGCTGAATTTTGAGGTGCTTTACGTAAAGCCTGAATTAAATTTTTGTGTGCAACTGAATATTCAAGACGAGCAGCTTTAATGCGACCTTGGTAGTAAAGGAAGCGAGCACATTCATTATTACTTGCTTGTTCTGGAAATACTGATTTTAGAACCAACTTATCAGCTTGATCATAAAGATTATAATGTAAATAATTGCGTAATAAACAATTAATGAGAACAGCTTGTCCTTCATAATCTTTTTTAAGTGTAGCCGTTCTTAGTCGATTGTAAAGGAATCCTTTAATTTTATGTAACTGGTCTGTTAGTTCATAACATCTCATGTGATAGAAATAAGCTTTAGCAGTAATTAAATCTAGTGTTCGTCGATTTTTGTCAGTTAACTTCGCCATAAGAAGATCAGAGAATTCTACTGCCTTTTTGTAATCTTCTTTATCAATAAGTTGTACTAACACTAACAAGCGGATATAACCATCAATTTCAGGTAATAGAACTCCAGTTGCATTTTTTCCTGTACGCATTTTAATCACTTCTGGTATATCAGCTGGAGTAGTGACATATGACAACAATAAATCTTTGTCAGAAGCAGAATGTGTGTAAAAGCCATTGATGATGGACCAGAGAACAACAGCGTTAAGCTTACGTCTGGTGACCGACCACGATCGTAAGACACGTAACATGAAACGAGCTTCTTTTGTTTGAACAGCCTTTTCAATTTGTCGAATGTTATCTCTTATTTCTTGAATGACCGCGGCATCTTTCTTTTCTTGTGAATCCGACACGTCCGTCATTTCAACGTCGGGAATGGGTTCAACGGTAGTGGCCATTGCTGAAACAGAAAAATACAATACGTGATTATAAATATACAACTCTGGTTCAATAGTATTTAAAACTTAAAGTACCTGTAGGTATATGACGATATCCTTTATTTAACTTGGTAATAGTATACGAAACAAACGAGTTTGAGTATCTGAATGTCTGATTTGACAATGATTACTATAAGTAACTATTATACATACGAGAAATCAAAAATAATTGCATGAAGATATATACGGACTTGGGTCATCGCTTACCAAAATGATAAATTCTCGTCGGCTCTAACTTCATAGTTGTTTATAATTACAATTTACATTATCAATTTCGTTATCAGACATTTTACTGTTATCACTGTTATGTGTTCAGATATATTATATATTATATCCGTAAAATAATTATTATACCACTTCATCTTTTGCAAGTTATTATTATTGTTATTATTATTTTCACGATCAACGTGTCATTAGATTCAATAGATTCATAATTTAATTAATGTAGATAGCAGGTTGTCAATAATCAATAATAATAAAAACTAGTAAGCTTTGCAGTTCTAAATGCGCAGTTCTTTGTGATCATTGTAACGCATATCACTGATAAGACGTATTATTGCACAACTTACTTGAGTGTCAACTGTTTACTCGATTTGATAGAAATAAAAAAAAAAATGAGATTGCCGATTCCTTGTCGATGAATTTAACGAAATAGATTTGTCTATTGTAAGTGTAACCTGATATTGAACCATAGTCATTTTTTCGTGTGTAGACAAAATAGTATTTGTTAAAACATTAAAATGGATACCGTTCAATGGCTGGCAGTTGTTCTAACAATAACATTTGGGGTTTGTGTTGCTGATCCACTAGTTAGATATCAACCAGAACAAATCCACTTGTCACTGGGTGGTAAGTTGAAAGTTTTAAACATGATTAATACAAAAATAAAATTATTTATGGTAATGCTAAAATAATTTAAAAACTTATATAATCATTGTAAACAAAGTTGTATTATTTACTTCTGTGATTCCCAACCTGTACACTGTAGGGGATTTAAATTGAAATAAATACTGCCTACTTTGTATTGTTAATGGTTACAAGCCTCTAAAATATGGTGCACAGCACTAACTCTTGAACATTGCATAGGAAGTTCACATCCTCTTAATGTTGAATTATTAAATACATTTTCATTTGTTAAATCTCAACTTATCATTCATTGCTGTCTATACTCAAAATAAAAAATAAACTCAAAATGGTTTTAAAGTAATTTTTTTCAAAACTTTACAAACATAAAAACAAAAGCATAACATTTATTTTTAAAATTGTTTATAATAATAATTATATCTATCAAAATTAAAATTAAAAAAATTATTTAATTAAAACTGATTAGAGACTGTTGATATTTCAAATGATTCAGTGTTTTTAGTAAAAAAAAAAAAAACAAAATAAAAATATTATGTAACTTTGTATGCACCTATTTTTTTTAATCTGTTTATTATTATTTACTAGAATCTGAAACCGAAATAGTTGTTACATGGTCCACATGGAATAACACTGATGAATCAATTGTTAAATATGGTATCAATGGGCCAATTATCAAGGCAACTGGTACTTCCTCATTGTTTGTAGATGGAGGCGAACTTAAACGTTCGCAATATATCCATCGTGTTAGTCTTAGCGGATTGCAGCCATCGAGCAAATATGGTAATTATAGTAAGTAAAGTATCTCTAATAAATTCTAATTTTATTTTGCATTAATTTAGTCTATCACTGTGGAAGTAATAAAGGCTGGTCTCCTCAATTTTGGTTTAACACTGTTCCTAGTGATATCAATTGGTCACCTAGCCTAGCCTTCTTTGGTGATATGGGTAATATAAATGCCCAATCCCTTCCTAGATTACAAGAAGAAACCGAAAGAGGACTTTATGATATGATACTTCATATCGGTGATTTTGCATATGACATGGATAGTGTAAGAATTGCAAATATTGATTAAATTTTATTTTGAGAAATATTTGAATAAAAATAACAATACTTAATGTTTATAAAGTACAGTAAAAACTTGATTAACTGTTTGTCACTCTTTGTTATTCGTCATCATCAGGAAAAAATAATTGTTAATCTATAATTAATTATGATGATAACTTTGATTGTTGATGAAATTTAATCTCTCAAATAATGTGCTTGCCGCGATGTCAAGCAAATATGTAGTTTGGAATATCTAAATACCCAACATATGAGATAAACTCAATTACATTAAATTAAATTGAATCAGCTATTACCTATGGTATATTATTTTTTTTATTATAAAAATTAAAATGTATTATTCTATTAGGGTCTTAAGCTGTTATTTTTCTATTTTACAAATATACCTTTATCTTACACTTCTATTGTTACTATAATATACAGTTTATTGTAAAATGTCTGTTAACTGTTTATTTGGTTAACCATCATAGTCTCAGTCCTGACAGAGACGGTTAATCGTGTTTCAACTGTACTTGAATTATTTTTGTTTAAATCATTATTGTGTTAAAAATGTTATACATTTTTTTTTTTTATTTATAAATTTTAATAGTATTGAAATTCATTTGCAGGATAATGCTAGAGTTGGTGATGAATTTATGCGTCAACTGGAACCCGTCGCATCATATGTACCATATATGACTTGTCCTGGTAATCATGAACAAAAATAGTAAGTTAAAAACAAAATAATGATGTATTAGTTTTTAAAAATACTAATAAATATTATTTAATATTTTATAGCAATTTTAGTAATTATAAAGCTCGTTTTAGTATGCCAGGTGGCTATGAGAACATGATGTATAGTTTTAATTTAGGACCTGCACATTTCATTAGTATTTCTACAGAGTTTTACTACTTTCTTTACTATGGAATTAAACCAGTTGTAATACAATACGAATGGCTTGTCAATGACTTAAAAGTAAAATGTTCTACTTGGATTGTCATCATTCCAAAGTTTAATCATGATATAAATTAATTCAATTTTTCATAGGAAGCAAATAAACCTGAAAACCGGAAAGAGAGACCTTGGATAATTGTGTACGGGCATAGACCTATGTATTGTTCTGATGATGACAAAGATGATTGTACTTATCATGAAACGATTACTAGGGTTGGTCTTCCAGTATTACATTGGTAAGCTAATTACTAATTAGTTATAACTAATTGATATTACATAAAAAATAATACTTCTTATATTATACATTTTTTTTTTTAGGTTTGGATTAGAAAAGCTATTTTATGATAATGGAGTTGATTTGTGCCTTTGGGGACATGAACATACATATGAAAGAATGTGGCCTGTTTATGACCACATTGTTTATAATGGATCTTATTTAGAACCATATACAAATCCTGGAGCTCCGGTTCATATCACATCTGGTTCAGCTGTTAGTTGTAAATTATAATTTTAAATTTGTTTTTATTAAAATAATGTTTATTTTCAGGGCTGTAAAGAAAGAACTGATAATTTTATTCCCAATCCCCCTGAGTGGTCAGCAATAAGAAATAGTGATTATGGTTATGGTCGTATGAAGATTTATAATGGTTCTCATTTGTATATTGAACAAGTATCTGATGATTTGGTAAGTTTGTTAAAATTTTATTTAAAAAATAAATTATTTTGTATAAATTATAAAAATTTATATTTGATGATTTAAAAATGATTATTATAAATATATAATCCAACAAATACTTTTTTTTTTAGGATGGTGAAGTCATAGATCACATTTGGCTCATCAAGGATCATCATAAGCCATATGGTAAACCAACCTCGAAATAATCATCAACACCTTATTTTTTCATAAGTAAAATTTCTTTTGGACTAAATATTTATATTATGATTGTTAAGACTTAAATTAAAAAAAATTTATGCTAATATTGACTATTTATCTAGTTTATACAATTATTTACTTAAAAAGTTAATAATATTAGTATTTACATGCAAATAAATATCCTTTAATTGTAACTAAATAGTTTAAATGATATCAAAAGTTAATAATTTGGTCAAATTTGTATTTTATTATCTAGTCTTTATTTTTATTTATGATAGTTATATATTATATATTAGTATAATCCGAATGAAAAATTTAAAATTAATTTGATTATACTAAAAATTATTTTTTTGCTTATCAAAGAATCAAAGTTTTAATTTGTAATAATATGTGAGTAATCTATTTAACCATGTTCAGCATTTTTAGTTTTAACTGTGTTATTTTGTTTGTGAATAGCATTGATATTGTATGTTCTATTTCTTAACTAAGCAATAAAAAAAAAAAAAATTTGAAAAGTTAATAATTCCTCATTAAAAAAAAATTATATTTCTTTAGAATATTATCCATAAAAATCTCAAGTTCTACATTTGTAAAATGACTGCATTCATTGTACAGAAAGTTTATTCGTAAATTATGTGTTTTGTTGTATGAAATCATTTTCTTCTGTATTCTTATAAATTCTATTTTATAACACAAGTAAATAATTTTAATTCAATATTACGCTATGAAGTATAGTATATGGCTTAATTCTGTAACCACATATTGCCTAAGCTTGTATTATACACTAGCTAATTTCTGAACATATATGCTAAACATCACCGCTCATGACCATTTTTTATAGCATTGAATACACATGATGATAGTGCTATTGCGTGCCGTCGATTCAATAGTGATTGTTGAGGAAAATAAAAGATTGACTCCAAATTAAAGTTAATACTTTTATTGAAATAATGCAAGACAAAAACATTCACAATTTAGAGTGGCATGAAGGCGCTTCTTGTGTTCGGACTTAAACACATCTGACTTTTGGTCTGTTGAGGACCCCCTTATATACTAATATCTCATCTACTACTACTTGACCCGGATACAATTATATTATAATCGGGTTTTTAATATCTATTTATGGGCATTAGATAGTTTAATCATTTAGTGGTTGGCCTCATTAGTTTGGCAAGATTTTTGTGAACAAGTGCTCTTTGCTATTTCTATGTTAATTTATTTATTCTGCAATATTACTGAGCACCCAACCCTGTTTTGTTAGTCGGTTGGTTTTACTATTTCTACATTTTATTACTTTTCATATGTCACTCATATTTATAATCCTTTTGTGAATGTGTTTGTGTAACATTTAAGATTTACTTTATTATTCATGTCACCCCCTGTTAATAGTTATCTTGGGACCTTCATCATACATGTCTGTAACAGTACTAGAGATGGGAATTTTACAAGTAAATTTTTTTAGTTAATTTATTATTAACTCAATTACATATTTATAACTCAGCTAACCAATACTATCACTGGACATTTGTCCATACTTAACCTCAAGTATTATATTTAAATATGTGTAAGTAAGAATAGTATGATGAATAAATTATGCAAATTTGAAATAATTTGAACAAAGGTAAAATAAAATAAAATAAACTTATTATAAATATATTTATACTTCACTTTATTCCTTTATTGCTTATCTCAATAGTCAGTATACCTAAATTAAATTTAATAGTTGAATTTAGAAACTTATTTAATGCGTGATTCATAAAGATCATCATCACTTAAAGTATTATGTTCATCTGAATCATCTGATAAGTTATCAAATTCAACCAGATCATCTGTAATTTTTTTTTCTGTATCTTCACTATCATCTTTATTTACAATCTCATTAACATTTTCCAGATCTTTATCTGTTGCTAACTTTCTTATTGACTGAACATTGTTATTTGATACTAAATTGATAGAATTGGTAGAAGTTGATGGTGTTATTTTATTATTACCTTTATCTGGACTTAAGAAATCAATATTATTCATATTTGCTTGAATAAAGAGTAGTTCTAAGGCATAAGTGTTGGTTAATCGGTTCCTTTTTTTATTTTGAATGAATGTGCTGAAGATTCTGGTAAGGAAAGTATAGCTGAGGAAACTGTAGAAAGTTTTGTATTAGAGCAGATTCCATTCCACCATGTTCTTGCATCCATTTCATTACAGTTGCACCATACAAAATCTTTTGCCCAAAAACCTTTACCTTATAGAAATGTCACTAGTGTTAATGTACACATGAAAACATTTTAAATAAGTGGTCACTCAATTTTTAGAACGGTAAATAATATTTACCGGGTAAAAAAAATATCGGTAAAATTTACATAAATTTACCAAGGTCCTATCTTTAGAATCTAGAGTCTAGATAGTACATGAATAGTAAATAAATAAGTTTATTTGTTTATTAAGTTATTTACTAACTTAATAACTTTAACTTTTTATTAAGTTATAAATTAACTTAAGTTAATCGATTGAAAATTATATAGCATATATCTGTAAATACGCTGACAGTAGTTCTAAAACTATATTGTATACACTTATAAATTGAAGTCTATAACCAGCACAAATAATAGGTTCTACACACTTTCCTAGGATTTTTGTTTTATGTCTCAAAAAAAAAAAAATTAATTGTATTGTCTAGAGTTTTCTCTCGTATTAGATTAAATATACTAAAATTGTTGTGAGTACTACCAGTTTTGATGCATATGGTTAATATGAACAATGCATAATGTTTTTCTGCTAGTGTAAAAAAAAATAATTAAAATAAAAATGTCATAGCAATAAATATGAGTTAAAATAACATTACTAATTTCACCAAAAGAAATAAAATTACTTGTTGGATTATACTTATCTTACTAATTTTTTTTTTAGTCATTTATTCAGAAGAAAAAATAACCTAAGAACATAAAAAAAAACTATCACTGTAAAACCAACATGTTCTATCGTTATGTTCAAAATCGAAAAAATATACAATCACGATGATAATTTTTTGAAAAAATGGACCGCACAATGGAAATTATATACCTATTAAGATGTTGGTTCTCCTATAAAGAAATATTCAAATTACTCAGCCACTTGGACTGGTTGCGGGGATAAAATAAAATCGAAAAAAATTCCTTGTAACCATGGTTCGTAGATCACGTTTTGAGCTCGATTTCCAAATTATTGACTTTAGGTACCTGTATTGGTTACTCGTGAACCTTCTTTTGGGCCACTTTAATCGTACTAAAAAGCGTTTTTGGAGTGAGAAAAATCATCGTAATGTATACTGTGAAAATAATACCTAGCTTCATTGTTCCATGCCGTTGAGAATTTAAAAGGGCAGGGACGACATGTGGCATACCGCCATATTATGTTTTACATTCTGTTCCAAAATCGCTGCGTCGTGTGTTACACAATATTACAATGACATAATACCGCCAACACCGGAGAAAAACACAACAATCGATAATTTCGATAATTGAGTATACGACGGTAATTATGACGCAGAATCGTTTTGAATGGTTAGTTATTTTATGTTCTCAAAGTCTCTATAAATTAGTTGCAATTGACCATACGATGTACCTAGGATGCGAAGATGACTAACATACACGTGCAAAGTAGCATGGTGACAGAATCTCAGACCTTGTCGCAGTTGTATAAAAACCATCTTATCCACCTACCCTTACGAGAATAACACGCTCTCCCTAAATTGTATTTTTGTGCACTGTATAGTATTGACCGACAGTTTTGTCATATAATTATAAATACTATTCGGCGGTCGTTACTAGTAGATGTGCGACAAACAAAATAGGAAGTTTTAGGGACCCGAAAGCGCCCACCCTTACCGTACATTTCTAGGGCTGACGCAATTGCATCAGGCAAACGTCCGTCATTACGCCACTGTACATCATAAAATTAAAAACTGAAAAACGCGCATTATTTAAAGCAACAGTTCTCAACCTGTGGTACGCGTACCACAAATGGTATACGTAAAGCTCATATATGGTACGCGGAGAATTTTTTTTAAAAGAATGGTTTAATTTTTATAAATTTTACCATTCAGCATTATTTGGTTTATTTGATATTAGCTGATTTTATAAATGTTTATGAAATAGGAATAAAATAAATGTAGAAGACAGCTTCAGACTTGAATTAACCAACATTTAGCTCGGTATTGACGTTCTAATTCATTCAATACAACATAAAATGTCGCATTAAATTATTCATTTATATTCATTATAATTAATAATAATTGTAAATATTTTACGATATGTTATTTTTTGTGCATACAATGCTTATGTATTTATGTAGTTAAGCATTGTATTTATGTATTTATGTAGTTTAAATTAATGTAATTATTTATAAATAAAAGGTTCATATATTTATATAAAATAATGTTATTTTATTTGTTAATAAGTAAAAAAAAAAAAGATTATTAAGTCAAGTGGTACGTGAACATTTTCCAAAATATGTAAGTGGTACGCGAGTATCAAAAAGTTGGGAACCACTGATTTAAAGTATGAATGGATTATTGTTTGACGAATCCTAAAAGTGTTAATGTATTATAACTCAAGGGTTTATGCACCCTAAACATTTTAAGTAAAAGCTGAGTAAAAGTTGATATTGTCAATAAATGGCTACCTACTTATTTTTTTTAAAAATATTTTATTAGTTCGATTTTTTATTCATATGATTTTGTTATAGTGATTACTAATCACTGATAAGGAAAATAATGCAGAGTTACGCTACAATTAATCGATATCTGATCAAATACATCAGTCTTCTAATTTTGTTTTGGAGCAGTACGGAACTGCCTTTTTATGACGAAATTAATACTTTCTTTTATTTCTATTTATTAATTTCTTCTCTCCAATGTTTTCTCACTTTGATTTATTACAATATATTTTCATTTTCATTTTGAACTTATAATTACTAATATATAATAATAATATAATAATTACTAATACTTATAATAATACTTATATATATATATATATATATATATATATATATATAATATAATATAATATAATATACTTATATATTATATATATATATATATATAATAATACTTAATACTTATAATTACTAATATATAATTAATAAAAATAAAACTATAATTAATACGAATAATTTCTTTGGTTCTGTTCGGATGCTTTTAAAAACTAATGGCTATATTGAGGGTACAACATTTCTTGGAATTTATAGTAAATAAATGGCTACAGTTGATCGAGTTTGTCCAAAAATTCTAAACACGTTCTTATGATATAGTTCATAGTTGATATATATCATAGTTATGATATTATATTAAAATTGATCAATATGGATTATAAATAAAAACTTTATTTTAAGCCTTTAGTTCAATACAATCTTAGTGATATTCACCAAATTCCAATACATGCATAGTATTTTAGATTACTAAATAGTTATTCATGTTCAGCTTTTAATTGCTATGGTATAATAAATAACATTAATACAATATACGTTCCATTAAGTGTAATACACAAGTAGGTTAGATTACATGTATAATACTATCAGTTAATAGTGGCTCATTATTATACATTTCTAAAAACTACTTTAGTTATGTATGAAATATGTATATTCTTGCTGAAAGAAAATCATATAATATTTATAAATGCAATGTTATATTTTTTGCGTGGTCTGTTAACAATTACAATTCAGAAAGTAATTTTTATTTTCTTCTTTTAGAGTTTCAGTAGTTTAATTATGATACTCATTAAACTTGCCTGCGCACTGTACATTGTATTCATGTGTATTAATATTGTTTATATCATAATTTAATTTGAAAATGAGAATACGTACATGGATAATTAAACAAACCTTTCAACTTCATTATAAACAAATACCTACGTGATTTAGTTTAATTAAATACTAGTATAAAATTATTATTATTATTATTTAGTATGAATTAGTGATGAGGTAAAATCGGATTTGTCAAAGTTCGAAAATTCGGAATCCGAATTTTACTCTAAATTCGAATTTCGAATTGAATTTTAGATTTTAAAATCTGGATTTTATTTTAAATTCAAATTCAAATTTTTAAAAATTGAATTAGTATTTATTTATTTTTTTTTTGTATGACTTATATTAATGTGTTGATAACTACCCAAACCTCCTTTTTATTAGATTTATTTTTTAATTCGAATAATGAATTCCACAATGTTAAATCCAAAATTTGAATATTAAAGTCTGTAAATCCAAAAATTAGAATCCAGTATTTGTTGAATTTTTAGAGAATCCGGATTTAATTCCCATCACAAGTACGTTCATAATATTTTATCCACTCGTATATATTTGTGTATCTAAACAAATAAAACAAATTTGAAGTTTCTTAAAACAAGATATAATGTAAAGTTATTTTTTGCGTAGATGTCTATTAATTCAAGTGTACATCAAATGTATATATGGTTATATGCACTTACTTGTTTTTAAACGGAAAGAATCAAATTTTAAATAAATTATGGCGTATACATGGTGTAAGTAAAGCTTCGTTTATACTTGGTTTTCAAAAAAAGTTATTAAAAAAATTTTGTTGGGCTTAAATCAAAAATGATAATTTATTTTTGTTAATTTTTCATTTATATAAATTAAGTGATACAAAGTTCGCATCACATGAATTCCAGATTGGACAGATTTTTATTATTGTATCTTGGCATAGATTTTTTTTTTGTAGTTCATAATTATATGAAAAATGTTAGACATTTAAATAATATATTTTTTTTTATTACTTAAAGGGCACTTTCATTTGTGGTTTCACCGCTAAGCTTGTGAGCTTTTAACCCTTAAATAGATTTTGTATCTTACTAGATTAATATGGATAAGAATACATTATACACAATAGCTGTGACTTCAGATAAAATCGATATTTTAAGAGAAAAAAAATAAATTTATGTCGAATATTCTGTTAATAATAACGATTGTGTAAACAACAAAATTATGTGACATTTTTAACCATCAGCTATGGTAATATAAATATTATTTTGATTCGATAGCTTAGAAAGTTCGAGTCCAAAACATTTAGGAATAATTAATAAATATCAGAAATCATGCGGGTTACAGCTGGTGGTGTATAACAGCGGGTACTTTATTGTACATACCTGTAAAATGTGAATGTATTTTGATAATACATTATGTCATTATTACGTCATAATAAATACAATCATGTGTATAAGTTGTGTAACCAAAATACAATCACAGATTATATGAAATCAGAATGGTTAATTGGAAATGTAAACAAGATTCAGCCGCCATATTTAAGGAGTCCTAGTTCCCTATCACTATAAAATTGATAACATTTATTCTGTAATAATTGTATTGTAAGCATTGAACTAACTCATTTTGATGCGTATTGTTTATTTAACTACATAATTTATGAAATATATATTTACTCAGACGCGTAGCTAGACATTTCAAAAGAGGGGTATTATTCAAAATTAATCGAGATAATTGCACACAACAAAATAATAACATTAAGTATACTATGTTGTATAGTCATACAAGCACATTAGTACATTACACAAGAACATACATGCGTGATGTTCTAATTTTTTAAGGAAATGTTTAAATATTTTATTCAAATTTCAGATGTGTATTTTATCTCTTACACATATTTTAAATTATGGGTGAAACGACACAAAACCACGGATTTAGGTTCTTTGACAAAACGGTGTAATGAGAAGCTGGGTTCCGGCTTTAAATTATTGTTATCGTAATATGTATATTTTTCAATATGATAAACATGTGTTCATCAAGGTTTATGATGAATCTTCACTTTTATAAAACTTAAGTGTAACATTGGTACTACATTTGTAACACCCCCCTGGCTACGCACCTGTATACACTATTGGGACGCCATAAAAATTATTTTTGAACTTCCTCGTGTTACCTGTGTAAAATCTTATCAGTGACCATTCTGATTTCATATATTCTGTGATAGAACCAAGAACATTGTTTTTTTTAATATTTTTTCAAACGAATTATTCCGGATTCAAACCCACCCTCAGAGCCCAAAAAAAAAAATTAAATTGTGATATAATTTATGACGTGTAATATACTCATAGTTTTATTGTTACGCTTTGATCTTAAAGTATACAACTAAACAAATATTATAATAATTAAATAACTATATTGATAGATGTTTAAAAAGTTTTGTCAGCTATGCTGTTTTATATTCCTATAGCTACTAATTTACTGTAATGTAAAAGTAAACTGTAAATTGTTAAAAAAGTTGTATAAAATAATATATATTTATAACAGTTATTTATCTGTGCAACGAAAAGAAAAAAGATAACGAAATTATGGGTTTTGTTATAGTAATTTACTAATGAGTATACAAACCATAACGGGTACCCAATCCATAACGGGTACCCGAAATTTTGTAAGTCCCTCCGTACTCGAGTATCAAGACCACTAGTAAACACTAATGCGTTGTAAACAAATTCTTGCATTTAATGAATTCTTTGTAATTGTTAACGCTATAGAATATTAGTTTATTAGTAAATGGTGCTAATTAATATTAATTATTATAATAATATAATGTATTATGATTTATGATTATAGTATTTTATTCCTATTAAATTATGATTATTTACGAGGTGTAACTATTATCAAATCGATTATATCAAATTATAATATATACGAATATCTTGCTGTATTTAGTCTTATACTCAAATCCCAATATAAAATAACAAAACATGGTTTTAGGTTTATAAATATGAATCAAATCAGAAGAGAATAAATCCACATTAATCCGATTCCCATTGGGACATTCAATTCTTACTGAATGTCGTGTTGAAATTCGTTTCAAATTATTACATGTGTAATTAGGTTTTATCTTATCGAGAGTTAGAGGGTATTATAAATTAAACCTTCGTATTAAAGTTATTATTTAACTCTTAAAAACTTTTTGAATTTTCTCTAATTTACTCTTGACATTCTCGCTGTTTATAATTTGTTAGTTTTGTTTACACATCAAGTTTCCTCCCCATTCGACTTTTAGATATCACAGCATCCCAATATTACATTTGTTTCATAAGTATAAGTAATATGATTTAGTTATTTTTAATAATATTATCTAACGTATAATTAGTATTTGTTGCACAAAATAAATTATTTTAAATTCGAAGCTCGTTGTTGTTCAACTTTTATATTACTTATTAATCATTTTCTAAGACATTTTATAAAATGAGATTTGTGGAGATTTAAAAACTTAAATGTTTCTGAAATACGAATAACATCTGGATTTACTACTTGAGAAATTCGTGTAAGATTATTTGCAGATATGCGGAAACAGGTTAGTTGAAAATATCATTAAAGAAATTAATTTGGTACTTGAAGCGTTACGTCGATATTACCGAAACACTATATTATATATATATATATATACAAGTATTAATAAGAACGTGATATCTTATTTCTTTGGTATTAATACTATATTAAACGCTTCGATTGTTCGGAATGTTGAATTAGGCTTTTTTTTATATATTTTCTTCATACAATATAAATTATAGCCTAAAATATTAATATTCTAAACAATTCCTTTACATAGCGAGTGTAAATAGTAAATTACATTTCGTGAGACTAGATCGAAGCAAAAATAGTTGTGAGTGTAAAATAACAGTGAAAAATTATTTTTTCGACTTTATAAGAACCGAATGGTTTTATAATGCACGTTTAAATCAGTTTAAATTATTTAAACCAGTGAATTTATTATTTCTTTTGCTATATTGTGATTTTAATTAATTTGCTCCTTTTCTTTTAGGAATTGTGTTTTAAATATGCAAAAGGTGTTTCAATAATTGAAAGCTTACTAATTCCACTTTTGATACAACTCAAGGTTTCCATAAGTTTGTTTACCACCCGAACTTTTATAACTTTATATTACGAAAGTGATTTTTTTTTAGTAATATTTTTTTTTAAGCTTGAGGAATCCGTCATCCCTTGTTTTTCTATAGAGTTTATATTCCTGTATATTATATTATATAAGAGTTTAGGATATAAAGTAGTTCCTATAAGACTGTAAACTTATACGTTTATATTCGTAAAAGTTTTGGGTCTCACAAGTTGTGTAACATAAATATAAAATATACAGCCCACTAGAGTCTACTGTTTTTTTTTTTTTTTTAATGAAGATTATCAGATGAAATTTTAATTACAAACAAAATATATTGAAACTATGTTTAATTTTTTCCAAGATTTACATTATACGTTTATTTAACTAGGTCGAACGAATTTATTTCGTTAAATCGTTAAATTGGTTTTTCATTTCCGTGTTTGTTGCACACAGTTATAATAACTTCATTCAATTTTTTTTTTTGCGAGAAAATATGTGTACCATTTATCACATTATTGTATTATTCTTTTCTAGTTATAATTTTATATAAAAACGCTAGTGTTTGAAAAATTAAGAACTCATGGAATTTCTAGAGATACAACTCATTTAAATACCGATAGAAGGTATTCGTAATATTATGAACCCATCGAATGTCAAGAGAGCCGTGATCGGTCTGTGGGTAAAATATCTTAACCGAATTAATTCCTACATATTTGCTATGACTTAAATTCATTGTACTATAATAATATATATTATATCACTATAATATCACTCATAAATCATTACTTAATGAATGCATTAGACGGCCACGTGAAGAACCGGCATCCGATATTGAAATTCTCGTGCTTTTTCTCGACCGATCACATTTGGGGTTGCACGGTTTCGAGAGTGAAAACCCCTCGCAAAAAAATACACTCTGCATATTGTTTTTCGAAAAATTATTGATCAGAAAAATTTATTTATATTCCGAAAACTGTAAAATGTTTTCTTTCCCCACGAAAATGTTGTTTTTCGTATCCTGAATTCAGCTATTATTTTGTACGCGTGTCCCTACCACACAGTTCGGTAGCGTTAAGAACTTCTTTATAATATAATTGCAAACAGGGCCATAAAATAAGGGCGGAGGGGGAGGCTATTATTTTTGGTGAGGTTCTTTGCGAGTAGAAACCGACAGAAATCGTGCATCGATAATATTGAAGTTTTTGAATCCACATTTTCGTACGATATAAGTTTGAAGTTCATAACAATGTTCATATTTGTTTGACATCGTTTTTATAAAATTAAAAACAAAATAAATCGAGTCTACACGCATCGCGGTTCCTTTGAACTTGCATTCCGGGGCTATAGTCCCCCACCCCCTCGCTCTTTGATCGAGCCCTGCCTCGGCGCGTAAAAGTGAACCGTACGTTTAGCATTGGAAACGATGAAAATATAATGACGCGCGTGTGTAGCCCAGCCGAAGCCCATGATTACGCGTCGGTAAACACCATGCACGACGTTGCGCGGAAGGGGAGGGGAGGGGGGTGGACCGTTTTCGAATTGCCGACGTTCGGTGTACGCGTTACAACATCGCGGCTGCGGCGGCTGTCGGCGGTGCGCACAAGAAACCGGTAGCCGCGGCGCGGCGTGCGTAACGTGCGGTCCACGTGCGCTCCGGTTCGAACACACGGAGCAGCGCTCCGCGGTCGCGACCCTCAATCGCCGCGGCGGAGCACGAGATCGGCCGGGCGTCGGGTGCCGCGTGCGGTGCGCGCGGTCTGCGGCGGGATGTGGATGGGAGGGGGAGAAGCTGCGAGCGGACCGGTCGCTGATCAATAAACCGGAGCGCACCGGTGCACACCGGGGCGGGGGAACGGCGGCGCGGCCGCGTATTACCGCGGACCCGCGTGCGCCCATGCCCCCCGTTCCGCGGCGCTGCTGTCGCCAAAACGCGTCGTGTCGTTTCGTCCCGGCAACGGCGACGGCGACACACACGTACACGTACGACGTACCTACGCGCGCGCCGGATGATACGGACAATACGGTCTGCGGCCCGAGTGTGCGCGTGCGACGCGGGGACGACGTAAGCGCGCGTGCAGTGAAACGCTACGCACGTTGTACACTGTGCTGTACACCGAGTGCGCGACATACCCTACCCGTACCGCGCACCCGTCCCCCCGTCGTTTTCGTGCCACCGCCGCCGCCGAGTCTCGCGCACCACCGCCGCAAGCGGGTGACGGGAGGGGAGGGTTGTTAGTGGCGACCGACCCGTACGACACGATCCGATCCGATCTGCGGGGACCCCTTTTAGAGCCGATGAAGTCGCGTACGCTGACGCGCGTCTGTTCGTACGGTACACGCGCGCGGGAGCCGTCGTCGGCGTATTCGCGGATCGTACGTTACGTTTCGTGCGCACACGGTCGTCGAGCGCGATCCGTCGTCGCCGCCCGGTCGCCGCTGCACTGCCGCCACGCTCAACGGGTCAGGTAAGTCGCGCACGGCCGTCGGTCGTGCCTACGCGTATCACCGTGCCCCCCCCCCCTCCATCCTTACCCAGCCGCGTTGCCGTCGGTTTCGTTCCCGGCGGCAACGCAACGCGATCGTACGCGCGCTGCACGGCCTGCTACGTTCCCCTACCGCTTGTGGTTTTCATTGGAAAATCAAAATTTAACGTCGCCCCCGGTGCGTGTATCGATTTCCCTTCGACCGTGTGTCCGACCACGTCTTTCTTCTTCTTTTTTTAATTTTTTTTTTTCCATTTTCCACTTCTTAAATTTTTCATTTTTTCGCCGGATCAAAAGAAAGTTTGACGTCGCTTCATTAAGGCAGGTCATGTTACACAAGCGACGACCACGCACCACGAAAATGTACGCGATTTCTTTCCTTAAGATAATTATCGTTATTAATTAATGACAAATCGTTTATTTTTCATATCGGCAGTACTTTTCTTCGTCTATACCGAAACCGTTCTAACGATTGTCCTAACACGACGTCGGTGAAAACGACGTTTTATCATGGCACTCGTGTGTAAACGCTCAACTGCTATTTTTTAACTTTAAACTATGAATGTTGTTGAACTTAATAAAGTATTTGAAAAGCGAGCATTCTAAATATTATGGTTTCAGATTTTAATAATTGTAACAGTTCATTCAAAACTATAATTATCACTGATTTGATGTTGATTAAATTTTATTTAAACCTTTTGGCGGGACTCCAGTTTTCATACGATTCTTAATCATGATTGCTATTATCGCGTACCAAAAAAAAAAAATACAAGTTTCATATCTATTGAGTGTACAATTTAGTCTGTACTCGTACTTCCATATTTTAAGAAATACATGTGTCGTTTTTACGATTTTACTGTTTTTTTGTACTCACAAGTCTATGTATCCAATCGATTAGTTTTCCATATCACTTTAGTTTCTAAAGTTTCATATCTCTAAAAATAATTGTACATGTAAACTGTTTTTATACTAATTTTTGGCACGTATTTTTTTTTTAAAATGTTAGAAATGTTTTTCTTTGCTTTTTGTTATGTGTAGAATATTAATTAGATTTTTAGCAATCAGTTCGAATTATTATTTTAACTTGCACCAGTAGAACTTCGATTTAAATGTTAAACAGTTTTCGATTTTACATATACTAGAAATATTTCACAATCATTTATTGTTTTTGTTTTGTTTGTTGATGTATCACTTTTTATCATACTTATTCAATTCTTTTTTACATAAAATAATTTAACCATAAACGGTTGATTTACCATCTTTCTATATGACCTCTTATTCCGACACCTGTTATCTGAGTATAAGAGTTTGTTTTAAATATACAAACACCTTTTACAGAGTATATCATAAACATCTCATTCTATGTTGAATGATTTATTGATTAGAGACATTAATGAACGAAAACATATATTTAGAAATTGGATACGACAAATACACACACACACACACACACATATATATTGCTTACAAAAAATATATAGATATTTGTACGGCCCAACCCAACTTTATACACAATGTAATTGAAATGTGCATACAAAATGTAAGCGATAATTTGCCTTTAAAGGTGAATACATTTTCCATGATTAAGTGGATGAAAACCATTTTATCTGAATATGTGTGTAGTGTGTACATTTCAACTAGTAGTCTTGTACAAATTTGTTTGCAGTGTTTGCACACGAAGTATGTAGCTACACAAAGTAAAGCTTGGCTTAGATATACTGGACCTCGTCGTATATAATCTAGTCATAGTCCACTATTATTTTTTTTTATTTTTTTTTAGCGCCTTATTTTTATATATTTTAAATATTATATATATATAATATATTAAATACAATAATTTATAAAGTATGTGCAGGCTATACGAAAAATTGTTTATCCTTATCCCCATATAATTATAGAAAATAAAATACTTTTTATTGTATAATTACCAGTTTTCTAACGACACTACTGAAAATTGTCACAAATTTTATTGTAGGGCTATAATAAATATTTACCGAATGCCCTCACGTAGCCTTTTTTACTTTTTTTGATTAATGGTAAGCTAGAGGGCAAAGGGACACATCTCCGGGGATGAATTGTTTTTATTGGTGTGCGCTAACAATCGTGTATTGGCTCTGGGCCTCTAAAGGTTATAATCCGGGCTTGATGGGAGGACAGAGCATCGAGTATTTTTGTACATATCACTTTTTTGACGTAGTTATTCCAAATATATCACCAAGTATTGACCGTAAACATATATTTATAAAATTTAATTTTTGATCCCGGAGTGATGACAGATTATTATGTCCAATTATATTCCAGTTAGTTCAATACCGTGTTTAAGTGCTCCGTATCATAGACTGATTTATACGAATTTGTCTATCAGGTTTTTGATACTGTGTTTTTTATTTTTTTTAACACATTTGTATAATATTTTTAGATTATTATAGTATATTATTTTTAGTACTTTTAAAAACCGTCAAAATTATAAAAGCTAACACTTAAAAGTTCCAAACGAGATATAATGTATTTCATATTATTTCAAGAGTCACTTGTGAAATTTGAATAAACCGCAGAAAATGTTGATGATTCAACAATTTTTAGTTATAAATTATAATATTATATTAAATAATACAGAATCTAGTTGTATTAATACCATTCATCTTTAAATCTGCCAATTTATCATAAAATAAATGTTTCAAATAAAAATTATTTTGATACTATAGTATATAGGTTATTTAACTTACTGCTTATGCAATTATATAAAATATAATCAATAATAAAATTTTAATTTATCTGCATGAATAAAGAAAACCATTAAGGGATAACTACAACAAATACATAACTCACATAAAAAATAAAAATTAGTATAAAAATTGTTCTGTGATTATTACTTTTAAAACATAACAGTCATATTAAATATATAAATAATTTATTAACAATTATTAAATATTTCGTAAAGAATAAATATAAATACTAAATAATAAAAATTAAATTTTTATTTTTTACTTATTTTGATATTATTAAAAATATTTAATAGTTTTTAAAATATTATTTATCAATATATTGATTGTTATTTTGTTACATATTTTACAAAAGTATTATGAATAATAATTTTATTATTGCTGTATTATATTTTTATATTTCTGTAGTTTATATACATCACATAACTTAACTTTATATTTGATATAAGTTAACAATAAAGGTTGATATTTATTAATAATTAATAATTATAATTATTTATTTATATAAATTGTGCTTTTGAACTATATATGGTAGTGTTTCTAATGCTTTTTATATTCAAGTACCCCTTGACCTCTCACCATTTATTTATGTACCCTCAACTATAAGTTTGTCTATTTTCACAGAGGATTGATACATTATAAAATTATTTAAAAAAAAATAATAATAATTACAAAGTATTTATTTATTTTAATTAGTATGCGCCATACACTGTATATAAAAAATCATATTTATTTTACAATTTAATATTAATATGATACTTCGGGTTGTTTGGTAACACTTAATTTTTTAAATCTGGGTCCACAGATGATAATTAAACTCACAAGTCTGAACTCATAAAATGTGTATTACGATACTTATTTTTAATGAACGAGTATGATGAAATATTTCATTTATAATTTATTAATTCAAATACTTACATTTTTTACATTTTCCGCCATTACCCTTTTTTCTCGAGTACCCTCTCGTATCTTTTCCAGTACCATCAAGTTATCCCTTATTGAGAAATACTGATCTACGGTGTTTAGGTTTTTTTTTAATTAAATCAACTAAGACATTCCTAGCCATAGGCTATCTATATCTAAGGATATTTAGACAATTTATAGTAGTTTCTTTTTCTAGCAGCTTAACATTAATTTATTCATTCATGTGGCTTCATGACTCTGTAAGAGTTTTCGCTGTCTCTGTAAATGCTCTCCAACTTCAACGATCCTAGACTAACTATTCTCAGTTCGTAATTTCTAACCTTTCTAGGTTTTGTTTTACCTCATCTATCTAAAGTTTATTTGGCCTCCTCCTTGGTCTCTTCCCTACTGGTTGCCAATCCATGGTTGCTCTGATTTTGCCTGTTGCTTCTTTCTGTTTGACATTCCCTTACCATTTTAATCTTTGTCCTTTTATATAGCTTGTTATCACGGGTATTTTTGTAATTTCCCTTAACTCTCTATTTTTCTTTATACGCCAGCAATTCGCTGCGTCATCATATACGAGTCCACATATTATTCTTAAAACTTTATTTTCAAAGGTCCTTAGTCATTGTTCGACTCGTGTTGTCGTGGGCCAAACTTCACATCCGTATGTGGTTCTGGGTCTTACTATCATCGTATAAAGACGTGTTTTTGTGCCTCTAGATAAGATCTTAGATTTAAATTATTTAATTAGAGCAAAGTAAGCCTTTTCCCCTTCATTGATACACTGAAAAAAAAATTAATTCTGATAACCAAATTATGGTTACCACAACAGTGAAAAGTAGTTAGCTCAGGAACAGCAGTAATTTCGGTTAAGATTACAAGTCATTATTGGTTGGCTGTTATTAGTTGTTTTTACAAGAGCAAGTGTGTTTACTACAAAACGTTATCTGGTAATGCTTGCAGAAATAATGTAACAGAAACACATACATTCCTGTTTAATTTACAGAACTATATTGTAATATATACATACATTTTTGTAGTAACCTAGTAAATATAGTTTTTACTGACTATTTCAACTTTTTTAGCAGTCAATATTAATCAACCTTGTATTAGGAAAATGGTGCATAAATAACAATGATTGATGGATAGTTTTACATTTGTATTGTTAAATTTGTATTTCATATATTGTAAACTAAAAAAAATTTAAAAACAAATATTACATTAATTTTACATATCAAATAATATCCTTATTATAGTATTATATTATGTGCGTACTTACCACGGAATATGTCAATGTATTTCACTAGATCCCAAGCTTTTAAGAAGTCTACTATATCATTGTCTGCCATAATGAACTTTGAATAGACATGACAAATAAATTATTAAACACTGAATACTGAAATAAAAAAACAAAAGAAACTATGGGGTAAGTGGTTTCAACAGTCGTGCGGGTAATGCGTCGTCGAATTGTCGAAAACAAGTCAATCGACTATGTGTTTCACGAATGGTCCGCCGACCGTTAGCGTTAGAGACATAGGATTTTTCCTTTATATTTTGTTAAATTTAGTTATCAGATAATAATTTATTTGGATCAAAATATAACTGTATAAATACATAATAATATTATACATTTATACAAATTATGCATATGCATGATTACATCAATGAAAATATTTTATGAAATACAAAGCAAGATATCTCGTCTTAGGGGGGAGGAGGGCATGGCCCATATAGCCTTTATACCCCCTCTTAAAAGCCACCCCAGCTAGGTACCGTATTTCGTTCATACACGTATTCGTCAGTGAGATAACTTTTTTTAGAGAATCCAAACTAATACATTATGTTATACAGGCTGTTTCGGTGAATATAACCTTCCTTTTTTTTTTAAAATCTATGAGTATCTGCCAGAAATTTGACCGGAACCCATGTTTTTTTTTCTATTAGTTGTCCGATAATTGATAGTTGATCAAATGTGGAACTATCCTTTCGGAATCCATACTGGTAATCCCCCCTTATCACTCTTCTGATAAACGATCGTGTCTTCTTAAGAGTATTTTGGAAAACACTTTATTCGTCGTGTTCAATTGAGCTATCCTTCTGTGGTTGTTAAGTATTATCTTGTTTTCTATTTGTAGAGAGGTATAATTACGGTTTCGTTCCATTCGTCTGGTAGTTTTTCTTCGTCCCATATGTGCTTGCATAGTATATGTATTGCTTTGTGTAATCTTTTACCTCCTAGTTTAATGAGTTCGGCTGGTATTCCATCCTGTCCTGGCGCTTTCCAGTTCTTTAATTGGTTAATTGCCTTCATTGTTTCATCAAATGTTATCCTTGAGTTTTGGATATGCTCTTTGTTCTATCCTTTCCGAACCGACGTCTCTAGCATTTCAACATTAAGTAGCTCTTCAAAGTATTAACGCTATCTAGAAGCTATAGCTTGTGGCTCTATTAATATTCTATCATTTTTATCTATAACGGCTTTGAGCATTGAGTTGAACTGTTTGTATTTTTTTATGGTTATAAAAAATTGTTTCAAATTTTCTTGTGTGTAGTTATGTTCAGTAGATCGTAGGAGTTCATTCATACATTTTATTTTCTCTCTTTGTAAGACTTTTTTGTACTTCCTGCGTTCGGCCTCAAAAGCTTCCTTAAGGTGTGTTGTCTGACTTTCGATATAATATCCTCCTTTCTTTTTTAAACCGCATTTCGGCACTTATCGTTATACCAACTCTTTGGTTTATGCCTAGATTCTCCCAGTCTTTTCATTGCGGCAGCTATGATAGCTTTTTTTGTCGTTTTCCACATTGTTCTATGTTTTCTTCATCTATATGGTTCGCTTCTAACACCTCCTCAATTTTGTGTATATATTTTTGGTTTTCTTTTTCGTGCATAAGTTTGGTGGTATTGAATTTCATCATTATATTACTGTTGGTACATGTCATGATCATGTTTCTTAAGGATGCAAATGTTATTTATGATGTTGCTTCTTTCATGTAAATTTTGTAGACCTATTGCCGATTATGATCTTTAGCGTGTTTTTGGCAGTTCATCAATTAGTTTTGTTATCTCCTCATAGAAAATATCCTTCTCTATATCTTATTTGCATTCAGGAAGTGTATGTTAAGTATGGATAAAGTTATTGGGTTCGTATTTAGTCTTATCGTGCTTATTCTTTTAGATATAGAGTTGAATTACTTTATATAACGTAAGAGGTTCTTGTGAACGTCAAACCCCACACTTAGTTAATGATCTCTTTCAATGCCACCATAATATATTGTGTATTTGTTGATATTTAATTGGCCTGTATCTGTCCATCTGATCTTTTGTAACGCTATAATTTTAACTTGATATTCTTCCAGTTCATCGGTTAAGTTCTGGCATGCTCCCGTTCGGTAAAAACTCAGGGTATTCCAAGTCACAATCTTTATCTCCTCGTTTTTTCAATTTCTAATTCCATTTGTTTTTCCAGGATCCGAATGTTGTCCGAAGCTTTTTTGGTAGTGGTTTCTTAACTATGTTTTTTTACTTAATCGGGTTGTCAGCCCGAAGCCATATCCCCAACCTGGAGGACCAGAACACACCGACCTAATAAGCCAAGATTTGGCTATTGCAATGCATAATGCGATGTACTGAACGATGGGTACGCTATTTTCCCAACGCCTTTATGCAGCTTTACATGATAATTATAAATATTTTACATAAGTACTATGGGTAAATTGATATTTAAGATACAAAGAGGTAACAAAGAGTCTAATAATACAGTAATTTAACAACTATAGTACAAATTGATTTGCTTGTAGAGTGCTTAGGAAGAAGTGCGTGTGTGGTATGGAGATTTGGTGTAAGAGTGGCTTAGCATAGAGGTCGTGGGGACGACTTCGTTTTAATCAACGTTGAATTGGGTGATTGAGAAGATTATAACATAGTGAATTCCACCTGGTGAGTTTGGAAGAGTGCAATGGCCATATATTGCTAAGATTTTTATTACTCGTATATATGATCTTTAATTTTTTGTATTTGAAAGTCTTTGTGGATATTTGCGTTTTTAATAAGCCGAGGGGCATTTGCAATTCTTCTGAGGACTTTGTTTTAGACAATTTATATTTTTTTAATGAGCGAGTATGCGCAAATGCCCCATATCGGGCAAACGTAGATAAGAAGTGGAGAGAGCATTTTTTTGTATAGATAAATTTTTGTTCAGAATGGGATAAACATTGAGATGCGTTGGTATGCTTGCTGAACTTTGGTTGAAATGTGAGGCCACCATGTGAGACGTTTGTCGAGAGTTACTCCAAGATATTTAACCATCGGTAGTCAGGGAATATTTTCGTTGTCAAATTTTATTTGAGAGGGAGTAATTTAACGAAGTAGACTAAAAATAACTTCAATGCTCTTTGAGGCGTTGATTTGGATCCTCCAGTTTTGACACCAGAACGATAGGGTATTTAAGTGGACTTGAAGGTTAGTAGTTATTGCTTTAATGTTGCGTGCTTCCGTAAAGATAATTATATCATCAGCGAAGAGAGCAAATGTGTACGTGGTGATTGAGGAACATCAAAAAGTTCAGTGTGGCCATTTGTTGTTGGGTAATTTGATTACGGACTAAGATTACGGACTAGCAACTCCGCCCATAATTGTGTAATACGGTCAGCCTGGTACATTTTATAACCGAGGAATTTTAATTTATATGTATTTGTTAAATGGGTTTTCGTTATGCATGCAGTATCGATACTATGATGGTTAAGAAAGGCAAGGAGAGTGTTTCTATGTGCTTTTAGACCGTTGGCGTTTCAGTATAGTTGTTAGATGTTGGGTTTGAAGATTACTCCGTGGGTTTTTTTTTTTTTAGATATATTTATAATATAATTAACTTCTATAACTAGCTGGGTGATCATAGTTACAATTGATTCCTGAATAGCAGATGGCAACATTTTTTCGTGTAAGAAACGTTGGAAATTTGTGCATTGCGGGATACCTTTTGGTGGTCTTCTTGGTTCAACGACTACTATGCAGTGTAGGATTCTATTTAAAAAGATCTGTTTTTCTTGGAGACCTTAATTCGTCATCGAAATTTGGGGATGGTGAGTTTAAGTCTTCTTGATTTAAGAGGAGTCTATTTCTTTTTATGGCAACAGTCGGGACTTTTTGTTCATCTTGAATGTTTGATTGAGTTATTCTACAATTATTTAATATAAATACTTTTGATTTTGGATATTTGTATAATAAATATTTAACGAGCTTTCACCCGTGTGGCAGTTGCTACCAATACGATTTC
>JASXSY010000130.1:0-84464 GCA_034509805.1 Sipha maydis
GTATTTTCACATTAAACGCAATGATTACGTCGTAATCTTTTAATTTAATAATACGTTCGTAGTAATATATAACGAAGAAGAAATAATGAAATGATAAACGAAGTAGGTAATATATATATATATATATTTTCAATATTCCGATAAAGTATATGATACAAAACTTATACGGTTCATGTCCATATGTGAGCATTTTTAGAATCTGAAATAATAACTTAACATAATAGGTACTAAATTAATATTGTTAATTTTTTAAAATAAAAATTTTAAAATTGTTAATTTTTTAAAATAAACAAATATAATTAGTTTTTTTCATATTAAATTCTTTCTTATTTCTAGATTTAGATGCTGTTGATGAGAAGTAAACACACATCAGGTAAAGAAAATAATTCGAATCTTGGGTTGGTCACGCGGTTGGAGTGATAATGTACGTGTATTATAAAAATAAATAAATTTAAAATTGGATATTAATAATATTATATTCTGTTGACAATCAATGGTATAGATCAGGCGTGCCCAACCCGCGGCCCGCGGGCCGGATCTGGCCCGCGAAGGTGTTCCAACCGGCCCGTGACCATTTTATAAAAATTAGAAATTTATATAGGTGTAAAAAAAAAATTATTACTTATAAAAAATGTATTTTATAAAGTTTTTAAGAATATAAAATATATTACAATTTTTTATATATAAAAAAAATGCATGGGATTTTAGAATATTAATAGAAATAAATTAGTGTAATAGACTACAAATAAATAAATAATTAAATATATTTAAGTATAGGTAAACAAAGATAATATTATATCCGATAAAATATGACTAGTCTATATTTTATCGAAATGAACAAAAAAAAAACCTGTGATGCATATAAATATACATTTTTAATGTGGCCCGCGAGTTGAAAAAGGTTGGGCACGCCTGGTATAGATTATCTATTGTTCCAGTCGAGCAGTTATCAACATTTGAGGAATTTGTTCCTATCGACGATGATTTGGCTGTTTGTGGTTCTTTCACTGACGATGAGATTTTAAAAAAAACTGATTGCGAGGAAGTTAATGACGAAGAGCCTCCAGTCACCTCGAAGGAAGCTAAAGCAGGTCCCGTGCCATCTTAAAATATTTGAAAATCATAACATAGACGATAGTGTATTTAGTCACATTTTAAAATTATACAACATAATTTACCAAGTAAGCGCAAGTGGCTATACACAAAAAAAAACCGATTTTAAAAAAAAAATATGTGCGCATGTGATAAAATAAAATTTAATAAACAATAATTCTTATTTAATATGTATGTATGTAATTATAATATGTAATCTAATAAAATATTAATTTTGAACTTTTTTTTAAATCTCGTTATTACGAATTTTCGATATAACGATCTTTTTCCTCGGTCCCTTGAAATTCGTTATATCGCGAGTTAACTGTATTAATTATTTTTATTAAATTAATAGTTATTAAAATAATTTCATAATTTCATAAGTTAGTATATTTTACTATTAAATTTCGAAATACAGAAGATATAATAGTTGGGTTCTATTTCTATGACACATTTCTGAGCTGAATGAAAACAGATACATTTAAATAGAATTTTTTTTTCGGTTTTTGTCCAGTCACAGTAATTTTTCGAATTTTTTAATACGTAATTTAAATAATAATTACTTAATTACCAATAAATTATGAAAAATCTGTAACATTTACAGAAATTTGTTATTAATATAAATACATATTCGGAAAACTATTTTTTGTCAGTATCGAATACTTATTCTAAATACTTTTAAAAAGTTATTAGTAAAAGTAAGTTTATGATCTATTAGTAAGTAAAAAGTATTGTACCTAAGTCTGTCGAACTGTCGGCACGCAACAACTTAAACTTTTACGATATAACGATATCGTCAATTAAAAGGATAATATTCAATATATTTATTTTCTATGTTTTTCATAAACTAAATATGTAACCAAATAATAATAATACTAATAATAATACTTAATATGTAGCTAAATTCGTACTGAAACGTCCGAAACATTTCTACATCGATTACCGATATATATAAATAATAATATTATTCCGATCAAACAACTTATTTCGGGTGAAAGAACTTCTTTGTCAGCATCCATTTTTTACTTGTTTGTTGAACGAAAAAAAATACAACTTACTGCTACCTACTGCAGTTAAATGAACAACTTCTTAGATAATACTCTATATATACAGTTATCCAATTTCCTTGGTTTTATCATAGACATAATATGTAATACTAAAACGAAAAGGAAATTTTCCTGATAAAACATTATTAAAATTTAATAACATTATATGGCATTATTAACAAACATTAACATAAAATGTTAAACAGTAAAAACATAGATCAAATTGTTCTACAGATAACCTTAAACATTTTTTTTTTAAATAATAGGTATATCTCATAATCATGTATATAATACGACGGTCAATAGGTCACCTCGACACCAAATAAATTATAGGTACTTGCCTACGACTAACCTATGATGTATGATAGTATTACAAGGAGTCTTACAGGATATTAATTTATATTACCTAGAAATTTATAATTTTCTCAATTTTTTTTTTTTTTTTTTATGTTGAAAACTTCATAATGACGGGTTTAATAAAAACAAAAAGCATTTAATAATTTTAGAATTCTTGTCACATTATATCAAGCCGTAAACGTAGATCGTATGTACAAAAGATTTTAGATTCTGAACGGAGTGATGGAATCTATTGGTTTTACAATGACGTGTGTTTTTTTTTTTTATTTTTTTTTTTTATTTTATTTTTTATTTTTTTATTTTTTTTTATTTATTTATTTTATTTTTTTTTGTGTCTGACGACACTTTTTTTGGCAGTAAAAATGCTTCGATTTGTTTATGTAGCAACTTTTCTGAAAGGAAAGTGAATCTAGTTGGTACTTTGGGGGGTCAAAAGTAAAAAATAAGGGAAAAACGGGAGTTTTTACGCAAAAACAGTTTTCGACAAAATCAAATTTTTTATTTTGCTTTAACTCAAAATCTAATCGATGTAAATACTTGAAATTTTCACCAAATGTAAATATTAGTGTTCTCTATACACCGTTAAATTTTCAAAGTATTTTGACTTTTATTGAGCTATTTATAGACAATTGAAATTTTCAATTTTTTTAAGTATTTTTTTTTTAAAATAACGATAAAATTTTTTTGGCCGGCCAGAAAATCTTGAAAATTGAATACAAGGTTTCTTATAAGTTGTTCCTTAACTGATAAAAAAAAATCTAAAATCATAAGTCACAATTTTTTTTTATAAGTGCTCAAAGTTCCAATTTATACGAAATATGTAAAAATTGCGAAAATGTGCAAGTTATTTTATAGATAAAAATTCATAAAATTTTTTCTGTTCATACATAAGATTCAAAATTGTCACAGAAGATTATCTATAAGCTACTCTAAAAAAATCTTTAAAAATATTTCTACCGATCTTAGAGGAAAAAATTTTATGACTGTTTGAAATTTAAATATTTACGAAATGGCATAAAACGATTTCAATTATTTGTTATAATTCAAAAAGTATAAGTCGCAGATTTTTGAAATTTCTACCAGCTATTAAGATTGGTATTTCCTTTATGTCATATTTTTTTCAAAATATAATATTGATTTTTAAGCCACTTATAGGCGTTTAAAATATTCGATTTTTTTTACATTTTATTTTTGTAATCGGTGATAAAAAAAATTTGGCTCCTACAAAATATTTGAAAATTTAATAGAAGATTCCACAGAAGTAGTTCTTAATGTCATTCAAAAATTATTAAAATCCATAGGCACAATTTTTTTTTATAAGCGTTTGAACAGCGAATATTGACATAAAATTACATGTAAAATATAATATAATGTATAATATTCTAGACTGACAAATGATATCGGTTTTTTTAAAATGCTCTAACTCAAAAATGAATAACCGCAACAACTTGAAATTTTCACCAAATCTTTATATTGACGTTTTCTATACATGGTTAAGATTTCAAAGTATTTTGACATATTTTGACTTATTAATAGACAATTTAAATTTTTGATTTTTGTAAAATTTTTGTTTTTAAACATCTATAAAATTTAATTGGCAGACCAAAAACTTTTGAAAATGTAATACAAGGTTTATAATAAGTTAAACTTATCGTAACTAAAAAATATCGGTGATCGATTTACTCAAATTTTTTTTATAAGACCTTAAATCTCAAATTTGTATAAAATGTGTAAAAATCACAATAATTTGCAAGTTATTTTGTAGATAAAAATTCATAAAATTTTTTCTGTTCATACTTAAGGTTCAAAATGTTCACACAAGGTTATCTATAAGCTATTCTAAAAAAATCTTTAAAAATATTTCTACCGGACTTAGAGGAAAAAATTTTATGACTGTTTGAAATTTAAATATTTACGAAATTGCATAAAATAGCGATTTATTCTCAAACGATTTTAAATATTTGTTATAATTCAAAAAGTATAAGTTGCAGATTTTTGAAATTTCTACCAGCTGTTAAGATTGGTATTTCCTTTATGTCATATTTTTTTTCAAAATATTATATTGACTTTTAAGCCACTTATAGGCGTTTAAAATATTCGATTTTTTTACATTTTATTTTTTTATAATAAAAAACGGGTGGTGAGGTTTGAAAAAATATCATAACCTTAGTTTTGTTGTTTATTAATCTTTAAAAATTTAAGTACATTATTGGTGATAATATTTTGTGAGGAGGTTCTTTTCGCATCGAATAGACCGACAGCCAGTAGTCCGGCGGCGAAACGGTCGTGGCGAATAGTCCGGCGGCGAAAGAGTCCGCGGCGAAACGGTACGGCGGTGAATCGGTCTGTGGCAAAGTGGTCCGGCGGCGAACCGGTCTGCGGCGAAATGTCCGGGTCCGTGTATAAATGTATAATCAAATCGTTTACATGAGCGCTATATTTTTGGACGACATGTTACATCATACGACAAGGAAATTATTATTATTGTAGATCCTTTAATCTAATAATACAATAATATAGTACACTCTAAAATTAAATTTTTGAAGTAATGTATTCACTAAATTGAATGCCATCAAATTATCGTTATTCGTTGTAGTGCGATTAGAAACTACTATTTATGTACTATATCAATGTTGTCAGATGCATAATAATTATAATATAATTTTTATATTCGTCATTTATTCATCGAGCAAGTATTCGACTGGCACGAAATTATTTTTACATTTAGAATTTCTAGTGCTCACGACATTGTAGGTATTCAATATTTTCCCAAATTATTTATGAGGCTATTATTTATCTATCACTATCGTCAGTCATAATTAATTATACGCACATAATGACAATTTAATAAAATTATAATCGTTATATGATAAAAATATACACGAAACAGACAAGGGCGTATACAATGGGGGAATGTAGAGTCTGATCCCCCCATGGGCCATAAGTCTTTTAAAAAATATGTTCTTAGTATAAGGGTGTTGCAAGAAAACATAAAAGAATTGGATACGTTTTTTGGAAGTTTTTATTTCGTCATACAACTTGAGGATGGTAAAGGGTAAACTAATGACTAATGAGTAATGACCAATCGGTAATCATATTAATATTTTGTTATATTTATTTACAAGAATAAAATATGAACGACCGGCTGTCGCCACAGCTGTTGATAATAAGTTACAACGCTATAATGACATTGCGCGATGCCCGCATGTCCGTGCAGATAATAATAGATTTTCCTACAATACAAAAAGTTTTAAGAAAATAAGAATATAAATATAAGATAATGCTCGTTGCTTTGAAATTAGTACTAAAATACTAAAATATTATCAATTTTGTATTAATACTGGTTATTTATAATTTGTTCATTGAAAGCTAAAAATAGGATTAATAATAATTAATAAATATTATTATCTAAAAAAAAAAAAATGATGTATAAACGAGTATCGGAATATTCGGAACCCGGTCACTCATCATTCGTCAGTCGTATGTACTTTATGTTGTACTCATTGTTTATGATATTATTCCAAGACGCTGAGTTGATAAAATTGTGCATTTAAAATTTAAATACATAATTATGAGGAAACAACAAACATTTAACAATTTTTTTAAACCATCCTCGGCTACAGCGTTAACTACCTAATACAATTAGAAAACAACATTTTGATGATGCCGATGATGGTTCCATTATTCCTGCACCGCCAAAAATAAGACATGTGGATGGTTTGGAAATTGCTGAACCTCCAATACAATATCTAAATGATATTGGTTTATTTATAAATTGTGATACAAAAAATGCTGATAAAAATCTTGTAAGTAAATTATTTATTTATTTATTATACATTTTTATATAAATAAATAAGTAGTATTATTACTTTTAATTATTTATGGATTTTTTTGTTAATTAACTAATACAGATTTTAACTAATGTATGGGTTCCGGCAGAATCATATAAATTCCCATTAGTTGAAAAGAATAAAATTAGAAATCTTAGATTTCAACATCGTTGGTTATAATTATTCAAGTGGTTAGCATATTTAGAAGTTGAACAGGGTTGTTTTTATAAGGTATGTGTGGTTTTTTTAAAAATTGGTGGAGTTGGTGGTCAAAAGCTTTGTGCACTTGTAGTGAAACCAATGGACAGCTTTAAAAAAAACTTTAGAAGTAAGTATTAAGATGTTTTTTTCACATACCTATTTTTAAAATGCAACAAAATAATTATATTATTCTTCATTTTTATAATTATAAGACTTTAAACAATCATGCTAATCATGAATATCACAAATTAGCATTACTTAAAGCTGATAGATTTTTGAACATTTGTATGCAAAAGGAACCAGAGATTATAAACAGCTTAATTGAAGAAAGGCAAGTTTGAAATTAAAATAATAATGCTTAATTTAAATATATGATTGAAAATGTTTGTTATTTAGGAATAAACAAGTAATTAAAAATCGAAAACGCTCAACTTGTATTATAGAATGTATAATGTTATGTAGCCGTTTAGAACTTGCGTTAAGAGGCTATTGAGATTTTGGTTCAATTTCATTTGATGGCTAGTTGAATTTTAATAAACATGATTTTATTTCAGCTTCCTTTATAAGCGTATGCTTATATAAAAAGTATTTGGTATAAAATAAGATTGTTTAAAGGTATAAATTATTTAATTACACAACAATCTAATGTGAATGAAAGAAACTTCTGTGAAATATTAAAATATAAAACTAAAGATATAGATTACATGAAAAATTTTCTTTCATCGGATTATTGAAACAAATATGTAAGTAATTTTATACAAAATGAAATTATTAACTGTTGTGGAGATATAATTTTTAAAAAACTTGTGAAAGAAATTAATGAATCAGGCTATTTCAGTGTATTAGCTGATGAAACTACGGATGAATCTGTAAAGGAGCAACTTACTATTTGTGTCAGATACTTAGTTGGTACTGGAAAAGATAAAAATATTTATGAAAGTTTTTTAAAATTTACTGAAGTTCCTAGTTTAACAGGAAAAGATTTAGCTTCATCAATATTAAATGGTAATTTATAATACAACATTACAACAAGTATTTATTCTTATTTCTTCTGAACATAATTTTATCAATATTGTTTTAGGTCTCAAATCATGTGGAATCAATTGTGATAATATTTGTGGGCAGGGACATGATGGAATATCTAATATGTGTGGGCACATTAAAGGAGTTTAAACCATAATAAGAGCACAATATACCAAAGCCTTATATGTCCTCTGTGTGGCATACACTTTAAATTTAGCTGTATCCAATATCCAACCAATTAGAAACTGCTTAGGGAAAATTCAAAAAATGTATTGTTTTTTCAATTTTCCTAAACGTCAGAATGTAATTTTAACAGCAATTGGATTTGGAATCAAAAATCAAAACTTTAAAACGTTTATGTGCAACGCTGTGAGTCCAACGATACGATGCAATAAATGATTTTGTAGAACTATTTCCATATGTAGTCATCTCGTTAGAAAATATATCTGAGTGGTCTGATTTATCTTCTGTGGATGCTAACTTATTGTTGAAGTCAATGGATTCCATATTTTTAATATCTTTACAAGTCATAAAAGTAAATTTATCTGATAATATGTGTTTAGAGTTAGTTATACCTATAAATTGCCATAATGATATTAAATACATTTATAAATAAGATATATCTTATTTTTATTTTATTTTTCCTTTTTAATCTATTTAAGTATTTATTTTAATTTTAGGTTGTATTCTCATATGGACAACCTTTATGTAAACAACTTCAAAAAATATAAATTGATTTAAGAGAAGCTGTTGGAACTACGGATGTTAATGTCAATGCTCTTAAATCTTTGGGAAATAACCTAGATGTTGAATTTCATAAGATGTTTGTAAAAGCAAAAGTAACTAATAATTATTAAATTAATTCAATTATATTTTTACTCTCACTAATATTAATATATTAAAATTATGCTTTTAAATTATATTAGAGAATGGCTGATTTTTTGGATGTAACTATTTCAATTAATCGTCTGAATAAGAGACAACAAAATCGAGCTAATCCTTTAACTAATAATAAACAAGAACTTGACCCAGAAACATATTTTCAAATAACTTTATGTATTCCATTTATTGATGCTTTCATAAGCCAATTGGAAGACAGGTTTTTAGAACATAGAAATATTTTTAATGGTTAGAACATTGCTTATTACTATACTAAATAATAAAATAAATATATTATTTCATGTTTAAGGTTTTTAATGTTTATTTTCATATGAGTCAGATGATCCACCAGTTGAATTTAATGAGCTATTGAAATTTTATTCCCCTGACATTGATATTGACTCTGTCAGAGCAGAGTTAAAAATGTGGAATGTTAAACTCAAATGATTAAATGTACAACCAAAGACTGGATTGAATGCATTAAAATACTGTAATGAACTTATTTATCCAATTCATCAAAATTATTTAAAATATTTTGTACATTACCCGTATCCACTGCTACACCTGAAAGGATATTTATGTTTGAAAATACTAAAGACCTACTTAAGGAACACCATGCAAGAGGTATTATTATATCCACATGTAAACAATATAAATAAATTAATTTTATTGTTATTAGTTACTTATTTTGTATGAGTTATTTCATAACGCATTTGTTTGTTTTAGGAACGACTAAATGACCTAGCTTTAATGGCAGTGCACAGGAATATTCCTATTAGTGTTGAAGAAGTAATGGTTGTATTAACTGAAAAAAAAAAAAGAAAACTTGATTTTATATTATAATTGATAGGGAAAATGTAGAATTTTGTAATAAACTGTATTAAATTTATCAATATAACATGTATTATTATTTATTATTTTAATGTGTAGATTTTCTTCAATGATAATTATTCAATGATAATTTGTTGTAACTGATCCCCCCCCCCCCCCCATACAAAAGTTATGTATTTGCCACTGGAAACAGACGCCGGGGTGCGCATTGCCAACATAGCCGACATCAACGCGTAATAAAATTGACAATATCTGTAAGAAGTTTCACAACATCTACGCTCATAGCCGTTCCAAGAGGGAGGGAGAAATGGGATAAGTGCATATAAAGTATTATGAATTTAGGAGGCGTCATAAAAATCAATGATAATAAGAAAAACTTTGTGTTTTATTTTAGATAGTTAAACGTGCCTATCTTATGAAATTCAATTCTTTCCAGAGTCTAAGGCTTACAAATGGCTTTATCCGGCTCAAGTACATGGGGTGTATGATAACTCGTCAACCGAAAAACATGTTACTTTTTAACAATTTAATGGATTTTGTGGTTTCAATGACATTTAGGATGAGACCAAAATTTGACGTATCAAGTCAAGGAGAATAGAGAGTCGACTTAATGTATATATACTGATCGAAGTTAATCAAACTGAATGAACTGATTCGTCTAGATGAGTCACAATTCCGATCATATACGTCGATAATGATAACAACGGAGCGCGGTTGTGCGTGCGTGCGTGCGTGCGTGTAAATGCCATACGTGTGTGATACGTGTAAGAGTGCGTGCATTCGTATTAGTATATGTATTATGGATTCGACTTGCTCTCGCCCTCTGTTCGCGTGACGAGAAACGGATAACATTTATAACGATTCTTGCACGGACGACTGATCCTAGCAGATCTACGTTCTTCTGTGTCCCCCCCTAAACGTCCTCAGCACTAACGTAAACGGACCTTGAACAACGCGTGTGTCGTATCATCTGGTTTGCCGATACGTTTTCACTATTGACGCCTACACTTTCCTCCTCGCCGATCGCGCTTCTACGTCAGCCGCAACTACAATCAATTCGCATCGACAACGCCTTTGAAGACTAAACAGTCTTCAAATTGCTTCAAATTGTCTAGATTCTTGTGTCGCAGCGCGGTGGATCCCAGTGTCGTTGGTAGTTTTTTCGCTCATCGAATCACTTGGATACAGTTAGAAAACTAGACTAGAAACCTGTCTTCAATGGTGAGCTAGTCGATTGATATTAAAATTACTATTGTTTTTGTTGTTGTTACTGTTGAGTATCATAAATTCAACAGTTCTTGTGTTGAATAAAGTGCGGGTTTTCGAATAATGACTCAACTTCAAATTTACCAACTATTTATTATAAAAAATTCCAAGTTTAAAGCATTGGTTGTGAAATAATTTTACTTGCAAAACATTTAATTTATTAATAGTAAGTTAACTGATGAGAAGTTCCTTTCCACGATCGGACTAAAATACATCTAAATATAAGTCTATTCATAACTACTTTATACATCCCATTATTATGTAATACGCATGACCAGGTTATGGTTTTTTGTTTTACATAATATTTACAATTACCATATATCATACATTCTATTATTAATTCCCTTTCCAGCTAAGCTACAAATGCGTTTCTACATTTATTTAGTGGTTGTCCTCACTAATATTATCTTTCGCATAACTACTTTTCACATATTTTATATTTCATTGTGCGATTCATAGTTACTGTAATTGGACATGTTTCACTTGTTATCATATTTAGTGATGATAGACGATTGTGTACTTGTATTAATTTTACCCTACAGCCTTATACTCGTACTACTAGTACCTATACAGTGTAACACACTGTGCAGGCTTCATATATTTCCATTCTGATTTTTTGGCTAACTAATAAGCATTATTATACACATTTTCAAGTAATTCAACTATTTTTGTGACAGTTAATTTTGTGCATGCGCACATTAACTTTTTTTTTAAATGACATGAACTATTTTTGACCACAAATTATTTTTAAATGATTTTTAATGGTTGAATTTCTTTTCTAAGTTAAAAAATGTCCGAGTTATAACAATTTGATTTCATGTTATTTGCACAGGTGTAACAGATTACAAAATATGTAATTAACAATAATAAATATGTAAAAATAAAAATACAAACATTGATTTATTTTTATTCAGAAGTTTAAAAAAAAATATAAGAACATTTATTAGTTACTGGCACTTACTGCAAAATAATATCAACTGTGAAACATGTTTGAATTATTACTGGTACTTATGACCATATGGTATTATTTAGACATTATAACTACAATACAATTACTGAGATAAGTTTAATAAAGGTAAACAGGTATACATAAATTGGACTAGTTATTTTTATGTATTTATTATAATAAACTACGTATTTTGTAATCAGTTATACCCGTACAAATAACATAAAATGAAAATGCTATAACTCAGCCATTTTTCAACTAAGAAAAGAAATTCAACCACTAAAATTCATTAAAAACTACAAAAAAATAAATAATTTGTGGTCAGAAATAGGTCGTCATTTAAAAAAAAAGTAATTGTGCACATGCTCAAAATCAACTGTCACAAAAATAGTCTAATTACTTGAAAATATGTATAATAATGTTTATTAGTTAGCTGTTGCGTGCCGTCGAATCAATAGGGATGGTAGAGGATTTAATAAATAAGATTGATTTCAAATTAAAGTTACTACTTTTATTACAATAATGTATGATAAAACATTCACAATATATTTACCCATATACTTTATATTTACCCATTTATTTGTGTCTTTATATTTTATTAATTTTAATGGTTTACAACGTAATTTAGTAGTAATATATTTTATTAATAATGGTAAATGTCTTTCATCTATCGCGTTTACTGCTAAATCACATGCATTTATGAACGTAAAAATATCCTCTTCTGTTTTACATTTAGGTATTAATTTTAATGCTTCATCTAATGATATGATCATTTTATTTGTTATTTCTTTTGATTCTGCCATTATTTCTCTACTTTTTCTCTCAAATTTGAATTCTATATGCTCTATGTCTGTTTGATTTCTAGTTTCTATTCTTCCTTTTGAGTCTAATTCTTTATCAATTTTCTCTAATGTTTCTTTTAATAACTTTTTATTTTCTTCTAATTCTCTTTTCAATGGAGTAACTACTTCCAAGGGAGATTTTACTGATTCACTAGTATCACTCATAAAATCTAAATATAATATAATAATTCTCATTTAATTATTCTTTTAATTCAATGATATTTCACACATATTTATTCAATAATTCACATTTATTTATTCTCTTTTATTCTCATATAATAACTCATATATATTTATTCTCTTTTTTTTATTCTCATATAATAACTCATATATATATATATATATATATATATACTTTTTCTTCTTCGACGGTGATCAGCTATGTAGTGACTGCCTCCGTGAATTGAATTTGAAAATTCTCTTCAAAAAGAACTACCGACTGCGCCAAATTTGTGTTGTGTGCCGTCGAATCAATAGGGATGGTAGAGGATTTAATAAATAAGATTGACTTCAAATTAAAGTTACTACTTTTATTAAAATAATGTACGATAAAACATTCACAATAAAGAGTGGCGTGAAGGTGCTTGCTGTGTCCGGACTTAAACACTTCTGACTTTTGGTCTGTTGAGGACCCCCTTATATATTAAGATCCTATGTGAAACTACTTATCCCCGGGTATGATTAAATTATAAACATGTTTATTTAATATATCTATTTATGGGCATTAGATAGTTCGAACCTTTAGTGGTTGGCCTCGTTAGTTTTGCAATATACACGTTATCTTTGCTATTCTTTTGTTAATTTATTTAATCCGCAATATCATTGAACGCGCAACCCTGTTTTGTTAGTTGGCTGGTTTTACTATTTTTACATTCTACAACATTTCACATGTCACTCATATTCATGATAATTTTGAAAATGTGTTCATGTAACATTTATGATTTACTAATTATTCATGTAACCCACTGTTAATGGTTATCTTGGGACCTTCATCATACATGTCCGTAACATAGCTAACAATAAGAATTGAAATATATGAAGCCTGCACATATGCATAGTTATTGAGTGTTTCCACTTATTGTGATCACACTATATATATTGATAATATAAATCTTATTACTATTTATGTGGTCCCCAATTCTATGGTAATCGTAAGGACCTATATTTATGTTTGTCTGTAACATTACTATATCACTGCAATGAGATTTGCATTGGTTTTTCAAAAGCAACATTACCGCAACACTTGTTTTGAAAATGTCATTCAAACTTCTCATTCGTTATACAAAAGAATTTGAAATACTTCAGAAGTATTCAATTTTTAATTTTATGAAATAGTATGAAATTCTGTTGGAAGATTATTTTAATACATTTTTATTTATCCACACTATTATATACATACATGTACTACTAATATTAGGTACCAATGTAATAACAAATTAAATCTTCAGCATTTTCAGAAGTCATTTAAAAATTAAAACTTTAAGTGTAAGATATAAAATACAAAAATAATAATGGTTATAAAGATTAGAATCATCTTAATTATTGATTGATTAGATTGAGCTACATTTTTCCATAAAGTTTAATTTATTTCTTTTTTTGATATGAGTAGAATAGCTGTTAGTTGTTAAAAATAGTTTCAATATTTTTATAACCACATGACTAACGAGTTTCATATGTCATTGTAATACTCAATTTTCTTATTTTTAATTTCCTGCAACTCTAAAAGGTTTTGATTTATAAAAAGTTGGGTAAAGCATAGAAAAAAATTTAAGTAGTATATAAACTACTTATAATTTATAAATCTATATATAATTATAATATATTATTTATAATAAAATTACTTTATACATTTTAGGAGTTTAAATAATTTTAATTTACTTTAATAGAAAATTAAATCAATTGACTTATATAATAATATCCTAATATAATTACATGTACTTACTTCTGTTACAATTAATAAATAAATTCAATATTGACATATTGTTATTATTATTATTATAATTATTAAGCGCAACGCGCATTCATTGTATGCCTTGTTGTTTTTCAATCATCAACATTGAATCGTATGATCGGTCTTCAATATACCTATCCCGCAACCAAACGCAAATCTTGGCGGTTAACTGTCACAGCCGAAAGAGCCGCCACATCGTAGACATTAGTTTTAAAAGACTTTACAAAAGTTTTTAAAATTTTCTATTAAAAATATGCTAGTTAAATAATAATTATAAAAATAATTGAAATTTAATAATACATTATTTGTATTAATCTTAATTAATATTATAATATTATTAATAAAATAATATTTTAATATTTAATATCAAATATTAATAAATTTAATAATATTGTATCAATAAAATACAATACTAACAAAATAATTTATGCAAAACCAGTACTAAAATGCATAGTAAGCATTCTTTATGATCTCTTTTAATGTCATATTGTTTTTTTTTTTTTACTTATCTTATAACTATAAAACTACAATAATGAAATAAATAACAAAAAGCTTGATTAGAGTATATAGATTTTTTATCATATTCATGAAAATCAAACCCAAAGTGTTGGAACAAAAATAGTATTAAACTAATTTTTTTTTTTCATATAGATTTGATTATTTATAATTTCTTGTTTATGATCATTAATTGTTTATGAGTGGATATTTATTATCTATTGAGTGTTATTATACACTCAATAGTTATTCATGCCTTATATGCATAACAATTTCTTTGTGTTGTTTATAATGTTTCTATAAATTGAATATTTTTTAATTTCAAAAGAAGTCCATACAATTTATTAATATGCCATATTATTGTAGTTGTAGCACTGAGTGTTTTATTTTTATTAGGGTGTATTTAATTTTTTTTTATCTTATTAATTTTATAAAATTGTGTATCACAGTTGTGGAAAACTATTTTAATACATTTATATTTATATACACTATTATATACAAACATATACTACTAATATTAGGTACCAATTATCTAATAACTATGTTTTTTGATACATTTTATTTTATTTATTTAGACCATTAATATTCAGTACTGACGTCTCAAAAATTTTTGTATATCAATCAAAATTTCAAGATGGAATGCAGGGTATGCCTGGATATTTGAACCCTAATATTTGTGTTTAATTATGTTTTATTTTAATAACATTTTATTACAGAAACACATAAGAGGAAATGATTATTCCATTATTGAAATAGATGATACATATTGTAATGATGCCGATTTAGAACTCACAGGCACCGAGGAGAATTTAATTTATGGTACAGATATGTTGGCTGCACATCTTATGGAAAAAGCTTATAAGGAAAAAAATAAATATGAACGCAAAAAAGTTTTTGATGATATTGTATATCTTTATAAGAAAGCGGATAAAATTATTATGAATCATATGGTAAAATATATAGTTATATTAAAATGTTTTCAAAATATATCTTTTTTATTTTTTAATATTACAGAATCATTTACTGGGCAGGGCCTTCGTCTCTTTATTAGATGATGAAACAATGGAGGGAGCTGATTTAAAATTATCTGAAATGTTGTTGGAGGGATTAAATTACATACCTCCGCATACATTTGGACGTTCTGTTGTTGAATTTGAAGAATGTCAATGTAAAAGGAATCTCAACAAACAATTTAAGTTATTGCGGATTAAAGATAAGATTAAATATAAGAGACCTGAAGGTATTCGAACGGATATATCATATAATTTATTGCGATTAGGAGAGATTGAAAAAGCTAAATTGGGATTTGAATTAGCTTTAAAGTCAAACCCGAATTGTGTGCTTGCGTTAATAGGCCTTTCAATCATACTGTTAATTAATCATAGTAAATCCCCACATACTATTAACCTCAGTGTACATTTTTCAAATCAACTGACCGTTAATACCATGAAAGTAGAAACTTTATTCAAAATAGCTTTTGATTATTCCATGGATGAGAAATTTGATAAAGCCATATTTTATTCTAACATCATACTGTACAGATCAAGGAATGTATACCAAATAGCTGAATGTCTTAATTTATTGGGTAAAATTTATGAATTAAAGGTAATATTATTTGTTATTATTAAAAAAATCGTCACAATAAAAAAATTTAATTTATGCCATATTTTAGTATGACTTTAATCGGTCATTAGAATATTATTACCGAGCAGTTCATATTAATCCGAAAGAAATTGGATATTCACTTTATGGTCTCGCAAAAATGTACATCTATAATTGCTCCTACGATAAGGTAAAATCTTTAAAAACATGTTTTTATTTTAAATATATTTTTGATTAAAATATTTGTAAATTTTAGGCTCAATTATGCTTGGAAAGATATTTACAAAAGAATCAAAACTGCAATAAAACTAAGATGATGCTTTGTTTATTGTATATTCGTATAGACAATGAAGATGAAAATGAAGAAGCTCAAGCTTATCTAAACGAAGTAATTAATTTAATTTTTTTTTTTTTAATGTGTACACTTTTTAACTTGTTTTTCTATATATTAGGTAATAAACGAAGATCCAAACTGTCTGGAGGCCTGGGTTGGCTTAGGCTTATTAGCTATAAATCGTGGCGAAGATTTAACAAATATTTACCGTGAAATTTTGAATTTGACAATGGATAACAATGTATCATTCGCTTCGATTGACTTGATTATTGATACTGCTTTTATATATAACTAGTAAGATTTATGTAGAAAAAATATTTGTACAAATTAAATACATTTATTTTAATTATAGTTGTGAAAATTATGCCGCGTGTTGGCCATTACTTGAAGCAGCTGTGGACTACTTAAAGGATATATATAAAATCTCTCCATGTTTATATTTTGAATTTTTGAATCGTATAGCTAATGTTCGGTTGGCCGATGTCTATTTAAAACTACAAAAATTTAGCAAGGCGAAAAATTTGTTGAAAACAATTATTCAGAATGATCCAGATGATATTGAATGTACTTAATTAAAATATTTAATTAACTTATAAAATGATCTGAACTGGTGTAAATATTATAATTTATTTTATAGCAATCCTAAAAATGGCACATTTATGTCAAAACCATCAAAATGAGGCTTGCGAATATGCTAAAAAAGCACTTCTACTTAATCCGAGATGTACTGAGGCCCTGAAAATACTTAAAAAGTTTAATGTAGAAACTGAAATAGGTTTAACCGAGTTTAATGTATGTTTATAATTTTTTTTATTTTATTCTAATTATTAATTTAAGTTATTTATTTTAAGGGATCATCTCTAAAAAACCTTATATGTTTATTTATTAATTTGGAAAAAATAGCAAATCAATCTACAAAGAATGAAATTGTAAATAAAGATAAAGAATTTGATAATTTGGCAGCACAATTGTTTGGATATTTATTGAATTCTGATCCAGAATATATCTGGAGCCCTGATGGATTGGGTAAGTAAATATATTTATTAGAATTTGGTTTCATTAGTATTGTTAAAATATTATATAATGTGATTGAGTGTAGGTTATAAGACAATATTACATTAATATGTTAACATTTTGGTCTTTTCATTTTGCAAACATCCAAGATGCCAAACAACATATATTTTCTTCAAAAATTATATACAGTACATTTGTGTTATTGATCTCGGTTTTAAATTCAATAACTCAATGGAGCCAAACTCCCATATTAATATGATATGCTGTAAGGCATTAAAAAATCTTGGATTTGTTATTCGATCAACTAAATAATTTTCCCTAAATAACATGGTTAAGACATTATACTGTGCTTTAGTAAGACCCATTTTAGAATATTTTAGAATGCTCAATTATTTGGGATCCACATACTGCTTAAGATTCTATTCAACTAGAAAGAGTACAGGGTAAATTCCTTAGATATGCAAGTTTTTTTTTAGGCATTCAATGTGCTTCTCATGATTACTTTCCTGTTTCTAAAATTCTTAACCTAGACTCTAGCAGACCGTAGACAGATGTTTGGCATGGAATTTCTGAATGGACTTCTATCAAATAGCATAGACTCTTCTGTTCTCTTATCTCTTATAATATGTAAAGTTCCACATTTTTCTACCCATACACCAATGGCCTTTCATATTCCTAAATTTAAATTCAATTATATGAAAAATGAATCTTTAAGATGAATAATGTCTAACGCCAATGAAGATTCTTTGTTTAATTGTAATTTCTGTTGTTAATTACTATATATGTATTTTACTGTCATGAATTCTATTAATGTTATTATTATTATTAATATTATTATTTACACTAACATTACAACTGTATTCATATGTATACCTATTATATTCAAAGGGCATGCCCCATAAAATAAATAAATAAATAAATTTGTATCGAATATAATTTTAAATTCTATTCAATATTCATAAATAATTGTCAAAAATATTTTTTCATAATATAGAATTATTTTATTTTTAGAGTAAATTGTTTTTTTGATTAAAACAAAACATTCATATGACACTAAAAAAATTCATCAAATACTAATATATTGCTCACGATTATATTATTATTGTTGTGTGTAAATTTCAGATAAAAAAATACTTATATATCCACCTATGACTAACATTTGTTTTTGAGAATCTAATTTATTATTAAATTGAATATAGTTTTGATTAATGATTAAATTGATTGAATAATTTCTTATATTTCGTTTGTATTTAATTTATTTCTGTTTATTTTTTAAGACATTTATTGATTTGTGTTTAGGAATGAATGTTTCTACATTTTTAACATAAAAAAAATATTTTGTATCCTGGTTTGCTATAATTTGTTTAAATTTTTTTATCTATAAGTATGGAGCCAATAATATTATTAACAATATAATAGACAAATTTTACATAAAAGCAAATTATAGATATGTTGAAGACGCTCATTTATTTTAAGGTTTTAATAGATAAGCAGAAAATGTATTTAAAATTTAAAAAAAAATCAATTTTCACTCAAATATAAATAAGTAATAATTAAAATTTTTAGATCTTACAATTTCTTTATAGAAAAATATTTGGAAATAGTATTTATAGAAAAACTCAAACTGATGCTATAATACCAAATAATTCTAAATACTCATATTCTCAAAAAATATAATTTTTTAATTCAATATTCTATAGACTAAAATATATTCCATTAAGAAAACCTAATTATCAACACAAGTTCAATATTACTTATATTATAGCCCTTCAAAATAATTTCAATTAAGATATTATTAAAATAAATGTATAAAATAAAACACAATTCCCCAAATAATATTGTTAACTATTGTAGTATGAAATATTAAAGTAATATATCTAATAAATTTGTTAAAATTCTAAACTATAATACTAATAATGGAAACATTTTTTTTTTTCAAACTAATAAACTAATTATATTTTAATTAAAGTAAGTTAATTAAGTAATAGAACTAAAAATGTCACAAAAAAATCTCTCTACTGAAAATGTTGCTGGTATATAGAGATTTAAATGTAATTGTTTAATTAAATTGTTCATATGTAATATAAATATAAATTTTAAAGTTAAATATAAAGACTGCTCTTAATTTATGTTATGTTAAATAAATTTAAAAAAATAACCGTACAAATGCAGTTTTAGAAGAGAACATACTCAATGATCAAAGAAAAATAATTTTAATAATATTTGAAATGCATAAAATGATTTTAAAAAGATTATATATTTATTTAATTTTAATATTAAAACAAATGAAAGCCTAATCCACTATAATTTGATAACGATAATATATGGTAAAAATTATTTATTTTTATATTTTATTTATTAAAAATTAAAATGTTTCAGTATATTACATACTATTACGAGTTTTCTTACATTCTAATTACAATTAGTTTTGATATTGTGACTTATATTATGTATTTATATTTACGTGTTATGAATTTTGGAAAATATGATGTGTGTGTGAGTGATGGGGAGTGGGATTTTGTTTATAATCGATGTTAGAACACTTAGAAGTGGGTTAAGTATTGATTTTAGTTCGTCGAGGAATTTTGTGATGATATGCAGTGGTTGATCAAGTGGTAGTGAATTTACTACGATTTCGGCGTATGTCGATTTATCTTTTGAGTTTGAACTGGAGGCTTCAATTCCGCTTCTTCATGGAGAAGGTGGTGTGGTAAATATTGGAATAGGAAGATTTTCTTTATTTATTTTTTTTTTGCTTTAGGATTGGTGCAGCTTAATATTTTTTTAAAATGATTTGCATTTTAATTAGCAGTGTTATTTTCATCGTATTATTTACAACAACGTGCCCGGTGGAAGGTTTAAATTTAGAATAATAGTGCCTACCATCTATAATTTAATTATTATTTATTATTAATAATATTAAACTGTTAATCAACAAAATATAATGCATTTAAAAACACATAATTGCATAATATACTAATAATATTACTTTAATAAAACATAAATCAACTTACTTTTAATATTTTATAACATTTCATAATATTTACCTTAAGAGGCTTTCACCTAAAATCGTTTTTTATGATTTTTGGGTAACACGAGAGTAAAATCACCTATTACAAAAATTATACATATTGTTTTTATTGTGTTAGTTTTAATTTCTAAAAAATATAATTATAAGTGATACAATATTAAAAATTAGTTAAATATTTATACAAGTTTTAGCAAATTAATTATAATAAATAAGCAGAATTTAAAATTCATGTATAATGTAAATAAATAAATCATTGACCCTTAAAAAGTGTCAATTTATTGTACTACATTCGCAGAGATGTGGTTTCATTATGACTTTTTAAACTGAATTTAACTTTGAGATTCACATAAGTAGTAATAATTGATTTAATTAGGAGTACAACATGGTCAAATAATGGACTATTGCTATCAGTTTTATGATTTTTTAGAATATCAAATATACTGGAGTGGTTTATAAAATAACTTATAACCTTTGACTGTATAAATAGTTTATTAATAGCTTTATTTTGATAATCATAAGGTTTTAAAATTTTTTCAGTATGGAAACATATTAAAATGACATCATCACTTGGGTAGCTCAAGCCACCTTTATTACCACCTTTTTGTTTCAGTGTTATCAATGAATTTAAAAAAATCATTTTTATTTATAGCACATAAAGCTGTTAAACATGGTTCACATCTAAGGACAGAAGATAATTTGTACACAACAAATCCATAATCTTACACAGCAATATAAATTATTACTTCCATAGGCGGTACTAGACCTTCTTGGCAGGGGCGGCAAAAAAATATTTTTACTATCTAATTATATATTCCGGAGGGGGGGGGTCGTTAATGGGTGACTTCCCCTTCACCCCAATAAATCCCCTTCCAATTTACTCATTGTATAATTTTGTAAATACAAATTATAAATATAAATGATAAAAACATTTAAATTAAAAAAAAAACATATATATTTTATTATATTAGTCAACATTTTTAGGCCAGGAATACCTTTATTAAAAAAAAATAACATGAATTTTTGTATATTATTTTATTATTTTATAGCTCCATGCGTCGTTCAGCTGGCTTTAATGTTTTAAACGTTTCAATAACTTTGTCAAGGTCAACATTGTATGCTAGTTCCTGTTCTATGAACATAGTCAAAAGGTTATCTAAACGTTCTTGCAACATAGCACTTTTAAGTTTGGTTTTTACTATGCTTAATTTCAAAAATGATCTTTCACATGAACAAGTTGTCACAGGAATGACCATGAATGATTTTAAAGCTTTAAATACATTACAAAATATAACTTCTCTACTGGTTCCAGAGATAGTTAACCAATCCACCCACTTTTCACAATTTGCTTTGTTACTTTCTGATAAGTCTGTTGATTGTTTAAGTAGACGAATTTCAGTTTCTAAGTTGGCAGAATCTAAATTGAATACAGATGAAAGAAGAAGAATATCATCATTATTGGTTTCTAATTTCAATAAATGACCCATACTTTCTATCATCTTTAATGTTTCTTGGTTAAATCTTAAATTTAACCCAGCTATCAACTGATCTAATGTTTGATAATATACATTTATTCTCATTTCATCTTTTTTATTAAACATAAAATGTTGATTGGTCATGGTATCTATTTTAGATGATACTTTTCTTTTTTTAACATCGGGAATAGTAATACAGTTTTCTTCACATAGTTTTTCTGTATTTTTGTAAATATTTTTAAAATCATTACCATCATTTCTCATAGATTCTAGTGATTTTTTTAATGACTTAACAAGGTCAATAGCTGTTAATAAATTGATGTTAGATGACTGTAAAACTGTACTTACATGTAATATTAAATTTAAAATTGGATCTTGCATTTGCATAGCAAAAATAAACTCAAAACTTTCCATTTGGTAAATGATACCGAGTCCTTTAGCTCTTATATCTGATTGCTTAGTATTATCTGTAATTTGTTTAATGGCAATCAACAAAGCAGAATAATTATTTTTTACAGCGTTGACCGCTTCAGACCGACATGCCCATCTAGTGGTTGATAATGATTTTAAAGTCTTCAATTTTATATTCATTAATTTTGACACATTTTCAAAAACTGCATGCCTGGTACAACTTCCTTCAATGAAGTTATATACAATTTGGATACACCCAAAAAAGTTAAACGTCACTCTATTGTCTTTGCCAATAGAATCAACTAATATTAAGTTCAAGCAATGGCCATAACAATGCACAAAAAAAGATTTTGGGTTTTTCTCCTTAAACTTTGTCTGAACTCCTGTTATATTTCCTGACATAGTTGCAGCACCATCAAAACAAGTAGAAATAACATTTTCCCATTTTATTTCATATTCTTCAACTACCTCATTTAAAGCATTAAATATACTTGTGGCATCAACTGTCATCATTCGCTTCATGCATACAAACTGTTCTATTGGCTTGTTTTTAAATTTATCAAAATATCTAATTACAACAGATAATTGTTCATGGTGACCGACGTCACTAGTCTCATCAGCCATTATTGACACATTTTCATTTATTAAAGCAACTTTTAACTGTCTTTTAATCACAATACTGATGGACGCAATGAGATCATTTTGTATGTAATTACTATAATATATAGAATTTTTAGGTCCTGTTTCAAAGTGTGTTTTTAATATTGGGTCATACTTTTTTAAAATGTCAACTATTCCTAAAAATAGACCTTTATAAACATTATCTTTCTTCTCACTGTGTCCACGAAATGGTTTACCACCAATGCCTAAAAAAAGTGTTACATCTATTAAACGTTGAATTATTTTCCTATTTATTAACCTCTGTTTTTCTCTCTGACTTTGGGTATTTTCTCTTTCTTCATCTAATAATATATCAATTGGTTTCGAATGTAGGAAATTTGAGAGGGATGTTACACAATTTAAATGTACTTTAGACATTTGGTGAGCTTTAAATTTGATGGTAGCCGTTTTCCAATATTTGAATCCAGTTGTTGTATAAGCTTTATCAGTTTGACCAACATTTATACCATTAGAATTATTATTAAACATGCGACATGGAAAACAAAATGCCAAATCAAACTTTGGACTGTATTCTAACCATGTAAATAATTTAAACCAAGAATTTTTAAACGAACGCTGTACTCCGCTAAATGATGATCTTGGATCAAATTCTAAGGATGGTTGGTGAGGTCCTCTGATAAGTCGCTGTTTAAATTCTATTTGATTTAATGGTATAATATTTTTTGGATCATCAGGATGTAAATCGGAGCTATGGTTATCTTTATCTAAATATAATAAGAATAAAATGAATGTCCATTTAAAATTATTGAGTCAATCTAAAAGTTAAGTTAACCAACAAAACACTATATCAATCATAGATAATATCAACATATATTCTTAACTAAATATAAAATTACCAAGTAGTTATTAGTTATTAGTTACCAAGTAGTTTATTAATAATCACATATACTGGGAATTCTTTTTATCATGTACCACTAATCTACGCAACACAAAATAATTTAGTTTTACTTACCTACTTTTAAACTTTGATCTTTAGATATATTTTCCATACTTGTATTTTAATTTATTAATTTATTATACAACAATTATTTACACATAATATCAAAGATGTTAATAAAAAACTAATGGTTAACACAACATAAAATAGATATATTTAATGATAGTTATAAATTTATAATTATTAATTAATAAATATAATTTGTTTTTACATTTATATTACATTTATAATAGTATATATGCAACTGCCCGTAACTACTTAAGTAGCCTGGGCTTTTAAAACTGAATATAAATATCCGTATCCGTACATGTAAGACATAAAAAAACAAATTATTATTATAACAATTATTACAAACCATCAAAATAAATATTGTATTAGTTATAAATTAAATGTTTAAATAGATACAATGAATCTATAAATACCATATAACACTGAACACAAACCAAATTGTTTTTAAAATTGTGTATATTAATATTTAAATACCTGATGATACATTAATAATAACTGAAGATGAAGATATTGTATTTCTTTCTAATTCTTCAGCACAAAGAGTATTATCTACTTCTGTTGCTTCTGATATATGAATCAGTTTTATAAAATAACAAAAATTAAATATTTTTGTATTTTTGAAGTATTAAAAAATAACTTACCAGAATTTAGTTTTGGCTTGAAGAAGTCATTCAAAGTCTTCATTTTTTTTAAATTTTTTGAAGTCATACTTTGACAATTTGAGGTATTTAATAATTAATAATAATTAATATTTATTTATTGTATTGTATTAAATTTGTACAGCTAGTAATGTAACGTAGAAACTAGAAACACAAGAAACTAAAATGTATAAAAAAAAAAGTGTTTTGGTTTTGTCAATTGATAACAATTCGAATCTTATATTCTTATCCATCGAAATGTTGTAACGTTTTGGCGCAAATCACCTTATTAGGATTCGTTGATAATAAAATCACGTCAAAATACATTAAATAATAGAATATGTGTTATCATAATATGTTATCCTTCACAGATATTTTGGAACAAATTTCGTATTGAAAAAAAATATATTTTTTTAGAGTTAGGAAACCGAGATTTAAGGAATTATGTATTAATACAGGTACGGTTCGCAGGGGCGGCAGTTGCCTACTCTGCCGCCCCCGTAGTACCGCCTATGATTACTTCTTTAGAAAAATCACTGTAAATATAATTATTTTGGCAAGTAATATAATCATGGTCTGATATGGACCATACTTTTTAGGTACTTGTTGACCCAAATTTTTTCTAGTCCAGTTGGTAATTAGATTTTTATGTTTACCAAAATGTTCAAGAAGTACTTCATTTTCATCAACATTGATTAGGTTTTTATTTTTGAGATCAAGAAGTATATTTTTCATTGATCCTATTTTTTTATTTTGTCGTCTAACTGTTTGATTTAAAAGTTTTATTTTTTTGGATTTAATTAAAAGTTAATTTGATAATGTATAAATCCCATTTTTCAAAAACACACGATTTGGTGTATCACTTTTATTGGGTTTACTGGCCTCTATGTAGGATGATTTTGAACGTTTCTAAACAAATAAAGATAGTAATCAATTTACTATTAATTTTAATTAAATACATAATTTACCTTTACTGATTGATGAATAATATTAATTGCTGTTGAACCACTGTCACTGCATTCATCAAATAGAACTATTCCATCAACCTGAATATTTTTACTGATCTATTTGAGCATAATATTATATTATAACTATTAACTTTAATAATTATTAATTATTATAAATTACTTTTACTAATGTCTTATTGGGTTGTGGACTAAAACTTATGGAACTACTTGAACTACATGTTTTAACATCACTAGTTGATGGTATAGTAGCAAACTCTGGACACTTAACTTTAGACTAAGGAATTAGAACATATTTTAAAATAAATACCAAATTATTTAGAGCCAAAAAAACATACATATTTTTCTCTTGATATCATGATGTAAGGAACAGCATTTTTTTCGAGCAATCTTGTTCTTTTATAATTAATAAAATGCTTCGGGTCAAAATGGGAAGAACAAATAATACTATATTTAGTGATTTGATTTATGAGTAAATTATTTTTACTAATAAAATGAAGCCACTTTTCTCTAAACCTTTCATCAATAGGAAACCTTTAGTATACTTAACAAATAAAAACAAAATAAACGAGTTAATCTTAAATTTTAATTTAAAATTATATTGGTAAGTGAAAATATTGAGAAATTAAATAGTAAAATATTATATTATAATAATCAACATTCAATATACTTGTGAAATGTTATGTTTTCAGCATTACTTTTGCCATTTCTTGTTCTTCCACAAACAAAACAGCTTGGCATTTTCGAATAATAAATAAATACACAAATAATAGTCATTTTTTAAAAAAAATAGTAATTACTAATAGGTATATAATATATCGTAAATGTCGTAATTTATAATACTATCACAGATTATATTCATGTAATCTGTGATACTATTATTTACTTAATATCACGATTTACTCACTTATCAATAAATCCTTATATCCTAAATAATCCTAATATTATTATTGTATTTATACGGTAATTTTACTTATTATCATAAACATCTAGCTATTTTAGAGCGCATTTACTATGGTACAATAGGTTAAGTCATTAAAAATGATCACACTGCTGGAAGGTAGTTTGCGCTTCAAATCATTTATACAGACTTTATAGGGAACGGCGTCTCTATATTACTCTATGATCCAACATGAGAGGGAAGATTTAGGTAAAATGTCATGGATAATAAAGTTAATTGTCAATTTCATCCATGAAAACCATAGCCTGATAAGTGATAATGATTATTATTTATTTATCAACTATTTGTTTTTTTGTTTTTAAATATAAAAAAAAGTCCGGTTCCATGGTGTAGCGAGCCCGGTGCTGAATGCTGTCGAGCTCGTACTATTTATTTAATGACGGAGACTTCGTTGTCGTCTGCTGGTTATTATGGTAGAAGATGTTGAATAAATGCACAAGAATGTATTTGAGAAACTAAATAAACTTTTATTTAATAGAAAATACAAAATTTGATAATAAACATAAGATAAAAACTGATAACGAGGATCTAGAGTTTCAACTCGCAAGGACTTGAATCTAGATCGACTCGGTCGAGGCAAAGTTAAGTTAGTTCTGATATACTTGTATAGTCAACCCGTATATATACAGATCCTATACCGACGCTACGTGATCTCCGAAGGTTGTACATAAGGAAACAGGAAAAAGTCTTGAATGCGTGTCGAGGTCCCATGTATCACGGATATTGGCACAGGTTCCATCCCCGACGTGCTTATGATATTATATTTTATTATAAGGAAAAAATGTGACCGGATGGGTTTACTACAATGGGGAACAACTCTTTCCTCCATGATATTTTACCTAACAGTACTCGTGATGTTGGTTATTGAGTTCGATAGGCGAGGGGATCAGAAAACCCAGTCCATCTATTATCAGGTTTATGCGTCTATCAGATAAAATTTAATGATCATGAAATTGGCGCGTTTTGATAGTTGGTGAGACGAGTTAACCCTCTGTTTGTACAAAAACATTGTCTTGTTCCTCCGTTGCTACAACTTCGAAACGATTTGGTGTCTTAAAAAATTTACTTTTCTTATTCTCGTGAATCGGGGAGTTGTGGAGGTCGACGAGAGAGCTCTCTTTGTAGAATTTTCCATCGATTTCTTTTTACGAACTGTATTTTTGTTAAGAATTACAATTGGTGAAATTGTAACCATAAAACGTTTTTTATGCCTCATTACGATAATTAAATGATAAGATACGATACGCGACGTATTACGAAACAGCGGCACATTTAGTTATCGCTTTGGCTGTCTGCGCCCGACTGAGTAATAAAGATAAAAGTTGATAATATAATAATAGTTTATAATAAATATTAAATTTTTTCAATACATTTTAGATAATAATAAATTATTAAAACCAAAGTTATAGTATTTTTTAACACAACTATGTCTAATAAAAATGAATTTTAATTAATGTATTAAGATTGAATTTTTGAATTGAAATTCTATAAGTTTTATTTGTAAATTGTAGATATAATTTTAAGCCAAACTTAGGGTTTGCCTATTATAAAATAAGAATTTACTTTAAAATTATTTCTAAGTTTAGTTTTCAGTGTTTCTCCTGAGTAATTCTTCTCTCTCATCATTCTCTCATCTACTAAAAGTTCGCCAAAATTCTCCTAACTAATTCAAAATTCAAAACACATAAGAATTTTTGATTAATATTCTAATATTTAAAAAATTTTTTGTCTTTTTTAGGTCATCATCTAGCAACAAGTAAAATGTTAAGCAAATTGAAAAATACATTTTCTACCGCCGAAAAATCTGACATATTATGTAAGACTTGGATTTATTATGCTGAAAATTGCATACGATATAGACTCCACGATAGGTTTATGGAAACAGTATGTTAATTTTCATAATAATTTGATATATTGTGCTAAATATTATTATAATATGATTTTAAATGTTATATTTTAGCTGGAATTATGTTTGAAATTATTTTTCTTACATGATACATTAAAAATCTACACATTGATTGGATTTCAATGTTCTTCGGCAAATAATTATCAAGAAAGTAAAATATTTTTTTCAAAAGTAAGCAAGATAATTTATTGATGATTATGTCTGTTAAATATGATTTAATTCAATATTGCATTTTATTTTAGAGTTTTATGGCTGATCCTGGTGATTTCAATACCATAAACAATTTTAGTTTTTTATTGCAAGATATAGGGGACCAAATGCTAGACAACAAAGAATGTACTACGGAAGATGTCTATGAAGCTTTGGAAAATATTCAATTAGCAGAGAAGTATGAACAAATATCTTTTTTTAAATGCATACATTATTCAACTCACAAATTTCTTTTGTTGTTCAGGTATTATAATTTCCTTTTAAAACAAAATAATGTTGTGATTCATGGTTCTGCCAACGAAGGACTACTAATTTGTAAATTAAAGCTTGGTTTATCATCATTTTTTAAACAACGAGCTCGTAAAATGGAAATGAAATTAAAGGCATCTAATTCTTAAAATATTGTAGCCCTATGAGGATTACAAAAAATATACAAAATTTTGTCGATTCTCTTAATTGAAAAAAAAATAAAGTCTTCATCATTTATTCAATTGTTATTTTATTTATTCAATGTACTATTGTTAATAACTTAAAATATATAGAATGTAGAAAATTCATATTGATGAATTTGTTTACATATATTATTCACTACAACATAGTTTTATTACTTTATATTTGTAAATAAAATATTTAAAAACATGATAATTTAGAATCAATAAAATAATTTAACCATAAGTAAATTTGAAATTAAAAAATGAAATAAAATTTATTATAAATGTATTATTTAAGAGTTATATCTTATATTACTAATTTGATTTCTATTGTATTTATGTTTAATTTTGTGTGGTGGATTTTTCGAGAATTGATGATAGATATAAGAACAGAGCTGTCTCTGTGTGTTCGACCTGTGGTGTAATATATTCAAAAAGAATAATTAGAAAAATTGATATTACACAATGTTGCATGCCATCCATTCAATAGGGATGGTAGAGGATTTAATAAAAAGATTGACTCCAAATTAAAGTTATTACTTTTATTAAAATAATTTAAGACAAAAACATTCACAATATAGAATGGCATGGAGGTGCTTGCTGTAACCGGACTTAAACACATCTGACTTTTGGTCTGTTGATGGCCTCCTTATCCTCTTCAGACCCAGTGTGCTCAAATTAAGACAATTTTATATTGTACCTTATGCCTGATACCAACTTTTAAAAAACCATACTAGATAACTGATGTCCCAATTTGTACACATTTGATTTTATGAGTTAATTATCATTATATTATTTTAAGATAATAATTTATCATTGCTGTGACAGCTGAATCATATTTTTAATATGATTATTCAACTATCTAGTGTATATGTTAACATTATAACATTATAACATTTTTATAATACTTTTAAAATAAATTTAACATAAAATATTAAAATGTAAACATAACCAATGTTATTCTAAATTAGACTACAAATCTTAAACAAAAATTACAAATCGTTATCGATAAGATAATATTTTGTTTTGTTTATTATATATACACTTGAATAATGTACTCAAAGTAGGACATTCGGTAAATAACCATCGCGATTAAACATTGACACTCATCTCTGTCTGCGCGTGTCGTCTATTTTTGCTATTTCTAATCGTGGTTATATTTTTTAATTTAAAATAATAACTAAAATTAAAAATGTCGAAACTTACATCACAAGAAATTATGTCATTAATACATGATGGGAATACATCCGATTTTAATGAATGCAGTGACGATGAAATTTCTTTTAATGTAAATGAGTTTGAAGTCTATGCTATTAATTGGGATGAACTCGATGTACTTCAAAGAGAGCTGGAAACAGCAGATAATTCAAACTACCAAGACTTAAGCATATTAGCGAATGAAGACTTAATTGAAGATAAAAATAATCAGGTATCACATATAAATTCATCCATACATAATAAATTTACTAATGACTGCATGGAGATCAAATTTAAAATTTTCTAACAAAAGTAAGTTTATTAGAAAATCGACCAATGATTTTAATCAATACCAAAGAACACAATGGGCTCCCTTGGATTATTTTAAGCATTTTATTCCCGATCAAATTATGTAAAGCTTTTCATTTCACACTAATTATCGATATGTTGAACGAAATGGAAAATCTTTAAAAACTACATTAATTGAAATAAAAAAATTCTTTGGAATTTCGATATTTATGTCGAGTGTGGGTTATCCACAAATCCGAATGTATTGGACAAAAGGAACTAGAGTTCCTTTAGTTTCAAATAATATGGTACGAGATAGATATTTTTTAATCCGCTCTAATTTAAAAATAGTCAGTGATTTTTCTATCTTGTATGAAATAAAAAAAAAAAGAAATTTTCTCTGGAAAATACGACCAATTTTAGAAAGTGTAAGAAACGGTTGTCTTCAACTAATAAGAGATACACATCTTAGTATTGACGAACAAATTATTCCGTTTACGGGTACTACTCGATTAAAACAATATGTAAAAGGTAAACCTAATCCTGAAGGACTTAAAAATTTCGTATTAACTGATAAAAATGGCTTAGTTTTAGATTTTTTTATTTATCAAGGTAAAAAAACTACAATTGATCATGATGATTGTAAATTTTCACTAACTTTGGCTGAATCAGTTGTATGGTTCTATGGCATTTAAGCGAAACAGTTCCACCCAACACGTGTTTATATTTTGATCGATATTTCACCACTGAAAAATTAGTACAGATACTACTTAAAAAAAAATATTTTCTACAGGTACAATAATGAAAAATTATTTGCCAAAAAATATAATATTAATGTCAGATAAAGAAATTATAAAATTATAAAGAGGTACTTCAAAACAATATGTGAGAGAAGATAAAAAAATGGTATTGGTAAAATGGTTTGATAATAAGCCAATCCATTTATTATCTTCAGAAAGTGGAAAAGAACCAAAAGATGCTTGCCGCCGATGGTCAAAAAAAGAATTTAAAAAAAGTTGATGTTGAAAGACCTAATTGTGTTAAAAATTATAATATATTTATGGAAGGTGTCGACTTGTATGATCGCATGATAGCTCTTTATCGTATGAAATCTCGTACAAATAAATGGACAATTCGTACAATTTTCCACTTTGTAGACATGGCTATTGTAAATTCGTGGATATTATACAAAATAGATTGTGAGAGCAAAAATATAACTAAAAAAAAAATAATGTCATTGTTAGATTTTCGCTTTGAAGTTGCTCGTTCTCTCATTGTGGATAATGGAGAAGACACCGACGTTAGCGATCCCGAAAAAGAAAATTCGCAAGGAGAAAATAAAGGCTGGTATAATAATTTACCACCGAAAGAATTTCGTAAAAGTGGACAACATTTACCAGTAGCAGAAGAACTTAATTTCCCAAATAGATACCGCAGAGAAGGATGCAAATTTAAAAGTCGTATTAAATGTGACAAATTAAATTTGTGAATACTAAATTATCAATTTTTTTTTTTTTAACTGACGGTGTAAGTTTAAATTGAACGATTTTGACCCTTTTCATAAAGAAAAGAGCTACTTAAATTTTTTGGTAAATAAAATTACCATATCATAAACGGGGTTTTGTGCAATACAGTGATGTAAACCAAAACATCACATCTTGTATCTATACTAAACTTGTAATTGGGTTATCAAACCCGTAAATTCAAACAAATAAAAAATAAATAAATAAATAAAACTAGTCAACCGATATATTTTATTTTGACTTTTAAAATAAATAAATCATTGTAAGGAACTTTTCCCAGTTTTTATTTTACTTTAAAATCAACTTATATCCTAATATCTTGCTTAGCATGTGAATAAAAACAACATATTTTATAACAATTAAAATTAATAAAAAACTTATTACTACAATTTAAAATATAACAAATTACTAAGACTTCAGTTACTTTTCTTTAAAATCAACTTATATCACAATATCTTGCTTAGCATGTGAATAAAAACTTATAAATTTTAATTAATTTAAAAATATAAATTTATCGTTTACCTATATTTAAGTATTAAAATAACAACAATCTTAATATCAATCGTATATTGTCATTGATAAGATTTAATTATAGCAAACAACTGTATTCACAGGAAATTAACAGATGTTATTATCAAATCAGTTTAATCGGAAAAATTTGTATTTATTTATGAATGGGGTCAACTATGGAACTAAGCACTGTTCATAAATAAACTATATATTTAAATCGCTGTAGCAAAATAAGTATCATACGAAGTCGACTCCTTTCAAAAGTAAACTATCCGTTATACCCACATGACATATTTATTAAAAAAAGTAATTTTTCAAAAAATTGTCAGTTATCACATTTCATAAATAATCGATTCAAGTAAGAACTAACTTTTAAAAAATTATGAGCATTATTATTATTGTTTTCAAAATAAAAATCCATCAAACCCAAGTCCCACAGTTTTGTTTAGCTTTTGACCTGTTTTACGTGATAATTGGCGTCTGATCCAACCCCCTTAAAATTATTCTATTATTTAAAAAAAAAAATACAGTACACAAGTTGATACTTTAAATTTAAACAGATAAACTTTAAAATAGCAAATAAAAAAAATAATGATTTAAATTAATTTAATGTGAAATTTGACCCTGGTGTTTTTTTACAAAGTTGGGGAATCCTAGGGTTGATGTTGGAAAGAGCGAGTCTCATATCGTCTTCTATAGTTGTTTTTGTGAGTCTGTTACGTTTTTTTGTTTTTATATTTGTTAGTGCAATGTTTGTATATTGCAAATAATAATATTAATACATATTAATAATATTATTGCATAATAATAATATTGTAATAATGTTTCTGAAATAATGAACGTCTTTATTCTTCAAGCGAGAATGTTGTTTAATAAAATGTCGTTTCAATCTGCTGGACACCATCGATTCGTTGGTCAACATTTTCCCATATACAATACACTCGGGAATAGGTTCATCTTTTCGACCACACCATGTAAAACCAATATCCATAAATGATTCATTGTAATACCGACACTTACCTTCGCTCTGTTTTGACGTCTCAGAAGTTGATGGTAATTTAGTGTCACTGATTTCCGTAATCTCATCATTGTCGTATTTTCTTTTCCGATTAATAAATGGATAGATTTATTAATCGGAAAAGAAAATACGACAATGATGAGATTACGGAAATCAGTGACACTAAAGTAATACACGCTGCAGTAAAAATATTATTATTATTATTATTATATTATACTAGCTGACCCGGCAATGCTTCGCTATTGCAAGATTTCTCAGATATTAAATTGCTATTTATTTTCTAGATGTTAAATAATTATTTTTATTTTAGACCACTTTTAGTCACGTCTTCGTGGTAATGTAACCATTCATTTAAATTTCTTCATAATGTTTAAAAAAAATTATTTTTTATGTAGTGGTAAATGTATATGTATGTAAATTGTGTATGTACATTTTGTAGGTATAACTATGGATGGAACAAAAGATGAATTATGCTACTATTTTGATAATTATTCAGAGACTTAAAAAATTTCTTTGTAAACAACGTTATCAACTTTTTCTGGATCAGGGACAAAAATATACAAATTAAATTTGGATGTCACACGTCACAGGGCAACTTATAGTTGACCGTGAGAAAAACATAGAACGCTTAGGTCAATTCCAGCAACGTTAAGTGTTTGTCCCTGTGCTTTATTTATAGTCATTGCAAATGCTAATTTAACGGGAAATTGAATACGTTTAAACTTAAAAGGTAAATCTGAGGGTATAATTGGTATTCTTGATATTAAAACAGTTTTTCCATTACCATAGCCTGTTAATATTATGCACTTGAGTAATGAACTTCTCAATTTTTTGATTTGTAGTCATGTACCGTTGCAAAGTGTGGGTGGGCTCAAATTTCTTATTAAAACAATAGGTGCCCCTATTTTTAAAATCAGTCTATGTGGTGAGACTCCAGAAGGCGTTAAAGAGTTAAGAAATTCAGTTGGGAAATGGACTGCATCCTCTTTTTCTAAAACTGTATCAACTGAATAGTACATTTGTGATTGAGCGTCAAACCTAGATAGAATCAAATCATTTAATTTGTCGACTTGCTCATTTGTTGGTGACAAAATAGCCCTTTCTTGAAACCATTTCAATGATTTAAAAGAAGTAGTAGTAAATTGTATGTTCTGTCACCATTTTTTTAAATTACGCGGTGATCGAAATTTTTTAGGTAGAAAAAGAGGGTAAAAATCTCGATTTTTACCGCGTAAAATCACAAAAATTCAAAAAATTTCATAATGCCATTTTTCAGAGTGCGGTAAAATCGAGATTTTTACCCTCTTTTTCTACCTCAAAAATTGTCAATCTCCGCGTAATTTTAAATTTTTATTTTTCTTAATCAAGCACAGTATCAGGTTTTTTTTTTTTTGTTAACATTTAATGTTTTAGAAAAAACAAATTTTTTTTCTATACCACAATACTTTATTTTAAGTCAATACAAAAATACATTTTAACAATAATTATTATACAAGTTTTCTTACTTCTCTAGTCAAAGGTACATATTCAATTATACGATCATGAATTAATAAACAGTAAGCAGAAACACCGTCAAGATTATCCGTTGATTCAATTTCTATGCTCACATCAACAGTAGACGCCGTGCCTGTATCGACTTGTTTTGACGTATCAATAACAATAATTGGAGCAAGTGTTTTAAAAGTGTCTGTATCCAGTAGCGGCTCACTTATATTTTTTCCATAGTACGATTCTTGAAATGATGTGTACATATCGTACAACACCGAGAATTTATTTTTACTAAAATTCAGATTTAAATTGTCGTATGGGTAAATGGTAGAATTTAAAATCGCTCGAACATTTGTTAAATTACAATGATCGAAAACACTACAATCTTTTTCAATATTATTTTTACGTTTTTTCTGTAAACCCAATATGATGTAACGCGGTTTTTCCAACTTTGATGCAGTTTTTAAATTCCACACTATATTTTTAGAAGCTCCTAGCTCAGGATATTCAAATGTTTCAAACGATCTGAAAGGAATAAACAAATTTTTTTCTTCTTCTACGATTTTCATTATTTATAATCTTTCCGAATCATCCACGCTTACATGCGGAACTTTCCATGTAATTTTATCAATGGTCAGAGAGGAGACTGTATTTGACGGCAACGAACTCGTTGTTTTATTTAATAAAAATTGAACATCATTATTATTTCTAGTCAAAACTAATTCTATTCGAGAATTAATCAAAATTTTTTTAAAATCTTCGAAAAATCCTAACCAATATTTTAGCGGGATACAAGCACTAAATACACCTTCAGTATTTACTATACTTTTAGAATTCACTATCCAACTAGAGTTACCATAACAGTTCAAATTATTAGGCGTACACGATAAATAACCCTTCATTGTACTAGTGATACCGACAAGGCGAGTTTTATCAACTTCCACGCCGTTAATATCCAACCGTACCTGGTCGAAAGCGTAAGATAAGCCGTTATTACATAACTTTACCAAACTTGAGTCTTTTATTTTCCCTTCAACAACAATAAAACTGTCGTGAAGATACGGGAAAACATCTGTTTGTTGAACTGCTATACGTATTTCATCGTTTACATTGTATGAGTTTGTATATGGAACATAAGAATGATATTCAATTTTCGTTATTTTTGAGTCCGATATATAATGAGAATCAATATCTAAAATATCGCTTTCAGGCATTTTTTTTTAATCGATATCCTAGATTCTGTAATATATTTCTACTTTCAAACGTTAATTTTATTTTATTTGATGTTGTCGGACGTAGACCAGTTTTAGCACTAATCAGTTTAAAAGGTTGCAATTGTCTTTTATTTGAAATTTTAGCAGTGAATTTTAGACCCATTATGCGTGTCGTTTGATGTGTAAAACAACTGTTAACTTTTCTTCGAAATTATTTATTTTATTGTTTTCTTGATCGACCAGATGTACATGTACCGAATCAATAGTCGATGTTAGTAATGGATAATATATTAAATTGTTAGGACTTTGAATCAATTTTGTCCCCGTTTTTTCAGCAGGAAAAAATTCATAAATTGAGTGAGATGGTTTACCGTTAGCAAATGAGCCTTGAGCTATATCGCACACTACTTTTATAGAATTAACAGAGTTTATATTAACGGCTTTTTCCGATCTAATTTCATCTTCTGAATAATATTCTTTTTTTATAAATCCCAACACTGTTGATAAATTACGTTTATCGGGAAATATTATTCTACAATTAGTTTTAATATGACATCTTAAATCAATAGAATTAGCCCACATGTTAAAAGTTGCATTATCAAAACTTTTCGGAAAGTTCTTTTTTGCATTTTTAATTTGAAGTAATATAGCATTTTTTATATCTTCAATTTCATAACAACCGGGAGTAATTTCTATTGATACATTGAAACCCATTAACATTAAACTCATTACATTATTTGTCTCATTTATGTTTGGAAACGAATTGTATGTTTGTAAACAAAGCAAAGCTATTTCTGAATCATCGTAAACGTTTATCGGTGGGAAATAGTGTGAAGATAGCGATGTTTTATTATCTGTTAAACTCAATGTGACTGATTCATGCATTGTAAAAATTCAAGACATAAATGTCCACAATTGAACGTATTAAAATCTTGATAACGTGAATAATTATACGAAATATTATTCTGTTTAAAATATTTTTGAGTTTCAATCGAAGGCGGCAGATCTCCAAATGGATCAAAATAAGTAATATCGTTTTTATTTTTATGGTACGCTACCCAGTGAGTACCCTTTCCACTCAATTTATCGAGGTTTATTATTCCGCATTCAATTGCATTGGGCTTCTTGGGCATGTCATCACGTGAAAAGACACCGCGAAAATGATTAATTTTTAACTTTGCAGCGCATTTTATAATATCATCACGCGTAAGCGGTCTATTGGGTAGCATATCAATTAGTTTTTTTTTTTGTTTTTCTTCTTAATTTTTTTATTCGGATCCTCTTTTATTCTGGTATAAACCTTTACCCGTACGTGCATTTAGGTATAAACCGTTTCCCTTTTTTCTAGAATTCTTTACAGCAGAATACACACTTGAAGCACCAGAAACCAGACTCCCCAGTGCCGATAAGCCGGCAAAAACTGAACGTAGTGGTATTCCACCGCCTATCTGTTGTGGACACGGAATTATTCTATTCATAATTTTTTTAGAGTTTTTCCGCTTTTTGGTAATATTTTTTTTAGATTTATATCCCATACCCAATTTTTGTTTGGCTTTCATAGCGTTCACTACACCGTATGCAACGGCTTTTTCTGTCAATGAACTGTCTCCGGCTTTTACTCTTTCCCACGCCCTATTTTCCAATACTTTATCTGCCCTGTGTCTAGCGTCCAAATTTTTTGTGTTAAAATACGCGATATCGTGATTTTTACAAGCGTTGTCTAACGGATTTATACCTTGTTGGCCTAATCGAAGTCTTTCTTCTAATTTTGTACCGGGGCCGCAATAATTATAACCCGGAACATGAATTTCAAATGGTAACTTATTTATAAGCGAATTTAGAAAACCTTTACCAGTCTTATTTTGTGACCGGTAAGTTGAACACATCATGATAAACTAGTTAAATATTTAAGATTTATCGTATATATATACGAGTATATGGATTTTCTACAGATATGTATTTTTCAAAATTTTAACAAATATGTTATACATGTTGGAACCTTACTAATTATGATTTTATAGTTGTTGAACAATGTTAGATGTAGATCCGGACTTCATTCGTTTATAAAGACCACGGTCAAATTTAATTGTTTTCATTCGTGAAAATGCGTTTAACTGAACAGAAATGTAAACTTGATATTGAAAACGCGGATGCTAATATAGCACAACAACCATCGAGACACGGTCCACTTTTACCGGACAGTATACGAGGTATATTTGTAGGACCCTCAGGATGTGGAAAAACAAATGTTATGTTTAATTTGATTGTAAATAGAAATGGTTTAAAATTTGAAAATCTTTATTTATACTCAAAAACACCATACCAAGAAAAATATGAGTTTTTAAAAAATATAATCAGTGGAATTAAATGTGTAAATTTATTTACATTTACTAATGCTGAAAAAGTTATTAAACCTAATTTAACTAAAAATAATTCTGTTTTTATATTTGACGATGTTATTTGTGATAGTCAGACACCAATTCGAGATTATTTTAGCATGGGGAGACATTCTGGTGCAAATTCGGTATTTTATTTAGCACAGACATATTCGAAAATTCCTAAACAACTTATAAGAGATAACGCAAACTTTTTAGTAATATTTAGACAGGACGATAAAAATTTACATCACATTTTCAATGATCACTGTTCTGCAGATATGGATTTTTCAAAATTTCGACAAATATGTCATGCATGTTGGAGCTTTACTAATTATGGTTTTATAGTTATCGATAAAACACGCAAGATGAACAATGGAAGATATAGATCTGGGTTTCATTCGTTTATAAATATTGAATAGAATATAAATACCACGTTCAACTTAAATTGTTTTCATTCGTGAAAATGTCGAACGATGAGGTAGTATTAAAAAAATTAATATCATGTAGGGATAATATTAAACAAAAAATTATGGAACTGAAACGAGGTGTGATTGATTCTAACAACTATTTTCAAGAAACATTTAAACCGTTAATCGATCCACTTAAATCAACTGCTGAAAAAAGTAAAATAGAATATAATGCGGTAAAAAGTGAATCCTTTGATGAGGATAGTGATATTTCGGACTTTACTCAATTTTTTAACACTTCTCCAAGACTTAGAACTTATGATAAAACATTTGGCTTAAATTATGATAAAAATAACGATCAACTTAAAATAGGATCGTTTCCAGTTACTTTTATTAATAACCAATTAAATGTCGGTGACCAATATTTTCCATGGACTAGAGGTCTTTGGTCTTTGTTATGTGAAAAAAATCCTAGAGGAATGCATTTTACAGATGTTGAATCGTATTTCGAAATTTTGAAATATACTAAAGTACATCTCAAACCTGACGGGAAGCCTAAAGCCAATAGTTTCTTTAAGTGGACTAATATTATAAAACCATTGTATGAGCGCATGAAAGTTGAATCAAAAACTAATACTCCAATAATGGAACCGCAAAAAATACCGAACGTGAAATTAGACTTAACACCTGCATATATGCACACTAATCATCCTAATAAAAGGATTAAGACGATTGATGTCAAAAGTTTTACCCCACCGTCTACCGGTCCGTTTGATTTTAGTCCTTCTAAAAACATGTCTAGTGAAAACCTGAATGATGAAAGCCTTATTAAATTTTCCACACCGGGTAAATTGAACGTAGAAGGCTCCGGGTTATATAAGAATGTTTTACCTCGTACACAATTAGTGTACTATGACGATCCTAATGAATTGGTAAAGAGATTAAATCTTTTATCGTCTTCACAAGCTGCCGGTAATTCTGGTGTTCATAACGAAATTATTTCAATTTTAGAAGAGTTACGTGAGCTAGGAATAATAGTGTAATGTCAACAACATTAGAAGGGATCGCAAACGAATTACATAGACCATCAAGAAAAAGTTTTCCTCGTCGTCGTGTAATAACACGGTTTAAAGATGATTTATGGCAAGCAGATCTAATGGATGTACAATCACATTCTAGAAAAAATAAGGGGTTTAAATATATTCTTATTGTTTTGGATACTTTTACAAAGTATGTATGGGTGGAAGCATTAAAAAATAAAAACGCGAAAAACGTTACTTTAGGTATGTCTAAAATATTGAAATTAAACCAACCTAAATTATTACAGACCGATAAAGGAACTGAATTTTATAATAAAGATTTTCAAGTTCTTATGAAAACATTTAACATTAAACACTATTCGACGTATACCAATATTAAAGCTGGGATGGTTGAACGCGTTATAAGAACATTAAAAAATAGAATTTATAAACATTTTACAGTGACTGGCTCTTGGAATTGGTATAATTCATTACCATCAATAATAAGTAAATATAATAATTCAATACATTCTACAATCGGATGTTCACCTCATGAAGCTCGAAAAAAATCGTTAAAGCAACGAATAACATATAGAAAACCATCAAAATCAAAGTTTAAACTAAATGATAAAGTCAGGATATCAAAATACAAACATGCTTTTTCTAAAGGTTATACACCGAATTGGAGCACAGAGGTGTTTCAAATTTCAAATATATTACCAACAAATCCCACAACGTACAAATTAAAGGATTCATCGAATAATTCAATCTTAGGATGTTTTTATGAACAAGAAATTCAAAAAACTAATTTTCCAGACACATATCTCGTTGAACGTATTATAAAAAAAAATAAGAATAAATTGTTTGTTAAATGGTTGGGATTTGATTCGAGTCATAACTCTTACATTTCTACAAAAGATATTATAAAATAATCAAAAAAAAATAAATATGGTTGTAAATATTAATCTAATTATTAATTATTAAAAATAAACATTTGTACATATGAAAGGAAATAGGAATAACGGTTTATGAAAAATAGAAAATTGTTTTTCTGTTGAAATATAAACATTATCTGTTAATATAATATAACAAAATTACAAATACATACATACAATAGTTTTTACAAAATTAAATATAAACAATAGTTATTTAAATTAAATACAAATATTAGTTATATTATAATGAATTAAATAGATATAATAATCATATACAATTTTGAATACATACAATTATTATTACAAAATATTAAATATATATAATTTTTAAAAGTTATTATAATTATTTTCTAATTTGTTATTTTTGATGGCTGAATACAATGTAAATAAATTAAAAATATTATACAGAATTTTGTGTTTTTATACTAAAATGACCGTGTGCTAAGGTTTTTATCCCATCTTTCAATATATGTCTTTTATCATCATTTCCGCACAATACACGTTTATTAATAGTTTTGGAAAATACCTTATGTTTATTAGATTGTATTACATTCATATCACGGTATGCTACATCAGGGTTACTTACATTATTTTGAATAAAATCACTTAATATTTGCATATAATGTTTGAATTTAATATGTTTCTTAGTAACATACTTTTTTACTCCCTTTGCCTTTTTATATTCTGTATCGTTAACGATGTATGCATATAATTTAGGTCGTAAAGTAATAAATTCAGACATTATTTCTCCCTTTAATTCATCTTTAAAAAAACCTGGTTGATTTTTACGGTCACTACCATAACAAAAATGTGGTTTAGGGAAATTAGATGTGTCAAAGTATGAAAATAAGGTATTTTTCAAATCACGGAAAAAGTTATCGGTTTTAATACTATATATTAATGAATCAGTATCTGTATACAAAAGAGAAATATTTTGTCCATAATTTTTTTTCATTATATTATAATGAAAATTATACATTATAATTTTTGATAGGTCTAAAATTGCAAACCCTATATATATCGGCTTATCAAACTTGACCGATTCACTGCACATATGAACTCCCATTAAATCATTTGAGTATATGGTTCTGTCTTTAAAATTAGGTTTAGACATATAGCGACAAGCAAGGGCATCACTTGTTACTAATTTTATCGAAATTCTTTTTCTAACGTTTTCCATACATTTACCGTACACACTATTAATTAACAACTTCCAGAATTGTCGTTCAAACTCATTCTTGGACATAACTCTCATACTAGTACATAGTTCAATGTAAGGTACCATCAATTTTGACTGAACGAACCTAATTATTTTATAAACTTTTGTGACGACTAGACCGTTATTAATGGCTTGTTTTAAATTTCTATAGTGTACAACATATTTTTTTTTTGATGATAAAGTTGTTAAAAGTTTTATTGTTTTAGAATCTGGTGGATTGATATTTTGAGGCAGAAATGGTAAATCATTGTGTTTATTATGTAATTCTATAGGATAATCGACATCGACCTCTAAAATATACCCATAGTAAGAATCGTCTGGTACTGATAATACATTTATTGTCAAATCGTTATACCATTCAAAATCTTTAAACGGTAATGGTTCTAACATCGAACGACCATATAAATTCACGCAATCGAAATATGTGAGATATTTATTAGATTTTTTAGCATTATATGCGAGACCATCGATATTAGGTAGGTTAGCTTTAGCATATCGCTGTACTGCTTGACATATCCCTCCTCTCATACCATTTTCAATTGTTAAATGCATTTCATAACAACTTAATTTTTCTAGTTTAATATTTGTATATTTCAACATAGCCTCAAAAGATAAACCTGGCGCAGTTAAAAAATGAGCTGCATCTAAATTAAGTGTCTTTAAACAGATATCTATAAAGTTTTCAAATACGTCAGAAAGAATTAATACATCTGTTAACAAATAAAAATCACTATATTCACCCAGTGAATTTATGCCAAACGTTGACCAAATGGTACAAGCGTGAGCGTAATCGGCATCAGTAATATTTTTATCTTTTAAAGAGTTATAAAATTCCGATTTATGAGGTAATGATTTTTCTTCTAATTTCGCAGGACAGTCAACATATTCATAGGGAAAAATACCTTTTCTACTAACCATGTCAATTAATTCGAGCGGAAATACTTTTAATGTTTCTCTAAATCTGTTTTTATCTTCAGCTAAATTAGAGGTTAAATTAGCCAGAGAATCAGCCATAAAACGAAAAGTATCAATAAATTTCATATAAAAATCTTCCTTGATTTGTTTGCTAAACGAAATATATTTTTCTGTTGAATTTGGTATAACACGAATTTCACTATCGTTACATCCTAGCTCATGAACAATAAAATGACTATCATATACTAAATTATGAAAAAATATAGGAACAAATAATGGGTTTGTTGCTAAAAAGTTACATTCTAAACATAATGCTCTTCTAAATTTCCCGGTGAAATGTGAATGATCTCTTACTTTATATTTACTTATAATATTGAACGGGTTTGCACACATATTACAAAATTTTGTATTATCAAATTTAAATTGCTCTTCATCAGTAAGTTTTTCCATAGGAATATTGGTTTTATATAGTTTATGAATTTTATTGCAAATATTTATCATCGATCTCATAAAATGTTTAGCAGGATGTTTATCTCTGTAAATGATAGGTTTTCGAGGGATTTTAAATTGTTTGATTAAGGTTTCAGGTATTATATTAAAATCAATTTTAACAAAATATCCATAACTCATAGGCATATGAACATGTGTGTTATAAGTTTTAGATTCTATTTTATCAGTTCGTTTTAAATAGCATTCAAAATCTGCATAGATTACAATCAGTACCCGCTCACTATAATTAAAATTTTTAAAATAAATAAATTTATCATCCACATCAGTATTCATTATAGGATTACATAATTTATGTTTACCACAAATTTTTTTATGTCTTTCTAGACCTACCAAACCCCATGGTTTATTTTTATTAGGTTTATTGTTAAATGTAATAAAACATCGTTTACAAATAATTAATTTTTCACAATGTTTAGTTCTTTGTGGTCTAATTAAGCGTGAAAAATTATTTATATAACAATAATGTGCAGTTTCATTGTTGGTTAAATAAAATAAATCAAAATGATTAGATTTTTCTATACTACTCACATAAATTGGATATATTTCACATTTGTCAGTAGCACTATAAATATTAACAGAGACATTATTATTAATACGTTCAAATTTTTTAATTTGTTTAATTGATGTTGGAAAAGTAGTTTTACTGAAATTTAGTCCACTAGATTTTTCTAGAAAATTAAAATATTTCTCGTTAAATTTATATTTATTTTTACGTTTATTAAATTTTGATAAAATTGCATACTTAAAACACTTAGCATCTTTATTATTGCTTTTTTATTATTTATCTCTTTTGGTAATTCAATATATGCAGAGCCTTTTAATAAATTTACTTTATTCAATCTTAGCTGAATACCGTCTATGTTTTTCAGACTCCAACCTGAACCTCTAGCAATAAAATCACTTTCTTCACTCAAAATATTATCAAACATTTTATTTAATTCATCATTAAAATTTGAGGCTGAATATACAATTTTATTTTTTGTTTTAAATGCCACATTACATTCTTCACCAGTATCAATCTTTTCGTATACACACTCAACAAATAAATTAAATTTATAAGATGATTTAGCACATAATTCAATTAACTTATTAACTAATACTCTTTTACTAAATTTTAAAAAAACTGTGAAATCTAAATAATTTTTAGAATTTTTTAAAAAAAAATTATAGATCTACCATTTTTAAAATTTTCGATTTCTACTAAACCATTTCCTTGAACTTTTAACCGATCAATTTTCTTCAACCTCTTATTTTTAATTTTATTGGTAGACATTTTACAGTAAATAAAATATATTTAATTAATAATTTTTGCAGAAAAAAAAAAAAAAAAAATATTTTAAATGAGTTAAATGAGTTATATTTTAAAATAATTAAACATTTTTAGTACTTAATCATACAACTGAACACAATTAATGATGGACTGTACTTAGTCTTGTCAGGTCTGTGTAAGTGATTTCGAATGTTTCAACTTCAAAGTCATAAGTTGGTTCAGCATACAAATTAGTATTATCTAACATACACAGATATTTAGAACAATGTGAACACCGTCGTTTACTACAATATTCTTGTAGTACTGATATTTGTTTAAAAAGTCTATGAAAAGCTTTACTCTGTTGTTGACTATTTTCACAACTAACACTTTTCCACAAACAACGGTTTGAACAAAAAATTAATATCCAATCGAAAGTTAAATATGTTTCTCTAACTACGAAAGGTGAATAGTTTAAACAAAAAAATCCGTATACTTCACTTTCACTGTGAAGAAATGGATATCTGCTAATATGACGTCTTCTGATTTGATCTGACATGAAAGATTGAAAAGAATATTGTTTGTTGTCTTTCAGTTCCAATTCTATGAATAATTAAAATTTAAAAAAAATAATTTTTTTAAAATAATTATTTTATTACTTACCGTTTTAAATGAAATATTTTGTTGTTTAAACACGTTATTATATTATAAATAATAATCACTAAATATTAAAATCAAAATATGTGAAAGTAATGCACAGTGGTCCTCACTAGAGACCAACGTTTGTAAGACTGTGATACAATGTGATGAAAAATTAGACGAAACGGTTAGACTAAGTAGACTATTTAACATGACTCTGAAGCCTTGAAAAAATTAAAAAAAATTTAAGACTCTCATGTGTGTGTGATGTTATATTTTAAGACTCATACTGTGTGTAGTGTTTAATTGCAAAAAATAATAATGTATATTAATTGTTTACATCACAACAAGATTAATGGAGAGTCTACTGTACATCTGACGATTAAAGATTTAAAAAATTTAAAATGTATATTTATTGTCGGGTGGAACACTGTAACGTTCAAAGTATTATTCCAAATGTGAACGATTGAAGTTTTAACAAACTATAAATATATTTTTAAGATTTCATACTGTGGGTAGTGTTTAATTGCAAAAAATAATAATGTATATTAATTGTTTACATCACAACGAGATTAAAGGAGAGTCTACTGTACATCTGACGATTAAAGATTTAACAAATTTAAAATGTATATTTATTGTCGGGTGGAACACTGTAACGTTCAAAGTATTATTGCAAATGTGAACGATTGAAGTTTTAACAAACTATAAATATATTTTAAGATTCACACGGAGTTGAGTATAATTATATAACTCGACTTGAATATAAGAAGCGTTGTGTAAGTCCTATTTTGTAGATGAGTATTCGAGCTGAGTCAGTGAGCACGTTCGTGATCAACTATTTTGTAAGTGATCAAAAGTATTAAAACTTCATTATTTAATTTTTCATTTACATTTCAACACTGATCATTAATCATGTCTTCCATGAGTACTGCAGCTTCTGAAGTCGATACCGATGTTGATGTAAGTTATTTTTTTTTTATCAATATTTGATTTCCATTTTATAAATAATACTCGTATTAAATAATATTTAACACACTAAATTCCATTTTTGTTTTAGGATTTCATTAAATCGCATGTTCCCGTTAAAAAAGGAGTAGTTAAACGCATAAAAAAAAATAAGACTAAAATTGAGAAGTCAAAAAATAAAATTAGTGGTGTATGTATATTATTTATAATTATTATAAATAGAATAGCTATGACTAATAAATATTTTACAGATACAATCATACTTAACAACATTAGAAAAAAAGTACGGAGATACATATGTCAACGAGGATAACGTCATTAGAATAAAAAAATCATGTGGCGGTGCATTCAATATTAAAATTCCTTCATATAGTGGAGATCAATATTTTATTTTACAAAAGTTCAATACGGAGGACATGGAGAAAAAGACATCTACTGAAAGGTAATAACTGAACATTTTCTTTAGAATAGTTATGCGTAATAAATGAAATAGTTTCTATGTTAAATAGTTTGTTATGGGCCTCCATGCGTACTATAATATCTGATTATCAGTATATTTAAAATACACATTACGTAACTTGTAATAATCTAATAATGTAATAATATTATATCTAAATATAAATTGGAGATGTAACTAGGAATACTGAGAATGTCCTAATAAGGCGATTCGGCATTATCATATACTAATAAGGCAATTCGGCACTATCATGTATTAATTTGGCGATTCAGCACCAAACAGCAAGGGCAACAGTCCACGAGACCATAAAAGGTCATAAGCCTATTCCTGGAAATCACCAAACAACCGGGTGCAGCTTTCCAATGACGTCAATCGAGCCATATAAAAGAGGGTCCGAATCAACCACAAATCAGATGAGTTCTAGTCACGGAACTGCAAGCAACTTCACGTCACTCTGTTTTATGAATTGTTATAACACTTTGAATTATTTAAATAAACGTATTGTAAAAGTTAAAGTCTCACATTTTATTAAATTAAAATTCATCATCGACTGCACAAGTTGAAATCTAGCCGGTGGCACGTAACAATTGGCGCTGCGGACAGGGTTCTTCAAAAAGAAAAATATTTATATTGTTTTTTATTTAATAAAAAATTATATAATATTTTACGGAGGCAGTTCAATTCAATTCGAATCACCGAGAGAAGAAACTGATCACTTTTTCTCCAACTCCGAAGGAAGAACATACACTCCATTGTGCAAAAATTTCAATTTCAAACAGTCAGAAGATGTCTTTTGGATCGTCCAACTCCGCCTTGTTGTAAGAATTATTATGTTATATTATATTATTGAAGTTATATTGTGAATTATTATTGAATTATTATTGGGATTACTGTTGAATTATTATTGAGAATTATATTGAGATTTATTATTGAGAATTATATTGAGATTTATTGAGAATTATATTGAGAATTATTATTGTGAATTATTGAGAATTATTGTGGATATATATTGAGAATTTTATTGTGAGCATTATTGAGACTATTATTGAATTATTATTGAGAAAATTATTGAAGTTATTATAGATGTATATTATTGAAGTTATTATTGAGAATTATTTATGAGTAACCGTGACACATTAGGCTCATCTCCATTGGAAGTAGCTAATCCAGTGAATAAAATTGAAGAAAGTTATAGTGACGAAGAATTAAATAAAACGTTTAGAGAAAGTATCCCAGAAAAAGAAAAAAGTGATTTAGAAAAAGAAAAAATACGTATAGGAACAAGAAGTCAGGTAGACATTGAGCATAAAGAATTAAAATTTGAAAGAAAACCAAAAATGAGTAACACTAACGTAGTAATCAGGTTAGAAGAAGCAGTAAAATTAATACCAAAATGTACAGGAGAAGATGACATATATCAATTTACAAATGCATGTGATTTAGCGATAGAGTCAGTAGAGGAAAAAAATGTACCGATTCTAATAAAATATATAACAACTAGATTAAGTGGTAAGGCATTAGAAGCCATAAAATATAAAGATACTAGCAAATGGATATATATAAAAAAATATTTAACTGATACATTTGAGGTACAACATTCAATTTCATCTTTGCAATTAGAATTAAATTCCGCTAAAATGAGATTTAATGAAGATGTAAATACATATAGTGATCGGGTAGAAAAATTATATTATAAATTAAGTGATATGAATACATTAAATAAAAATAAAGACGATGCTAGGGTAATTCATGAGGCACTTAAAGATCAAACATTAGCAATTTATATGAAAGGATTAAAAGAACCAATACGTACTATAGTAAAATCGCGTAATCCAAAAACTTTAGAACAAGCTAAACAAATCGCGAGATCCGAAGAATTAGAAATTAATTCCGATAAAGAAGCTCTTAATAACATAAATAGAAATAAACATTTTAATAATCAAAATAATTATGACAGATCTTACAAACAAAATTTTAATCCATCGCGTAATAAAAACAGAAATTTTAATCGTAATAATTATAATTCGCGACCAACTTATAATAATCAAAATAATAAACCACCGATAAAATGTTATAATTGTAATGGTAATCATTTTGCAAGTCAATGTAGGAATAATTCGCAGAATTACGGAAATAATAATCGACCGCCTAATCAGAATAATTTTACGAGACCTTCAACTAATTATAATGTAAGATTTATCGCATGCGAATATTGTAATAAAAACGGACATAACATTAACGAATGTTATAAAAAACGTTATAATGATCAAAATAATCGAAACAACGGGAATAATAATAATTCGGGAAACGCGCAAGTATCGGATATGGTCAGCGGTACACGTTCGATAAATCAAATAACTACCGCCGATGTTTTCACATCACAACAGGATTAAAAGAAAATCATATAAAATGTAAATCAGATTTCAGTAAAACTAAAAATTTAGAATTATTAATAGATACCGGTAGCGAAATAAATGTAATAAAAATTAACAAATTAATAGGAGAAATAATGTTAAACGAAAATAACAAAATTAAAATAAGAGGAATAAATGATAAATTAACAGAAACTATTGGAACAATTAATATAACAATTGAAATAAATAATGAAAAAATAAATGTAGAATTTAACCTTGTCAAAAACGATTTTCCAATTTTAAAAGACGGTATATTAGGACAACCTTTCTTAACTAAAAATAAAGCCGTAATTGATATAAGTAATAATTTAATTGCAATTAATAACGAAAATAAAAATAAAAAATTAAATGACGATAAAGAATATTTTTCATTAAATCCGAGAACTGAGACTATTGTAGAATTACCGATAGCCGAACCTAAGGTCGAAGATCAAAACATAATTATACATAAACAAGAAATAATTAAAGACGTATTTTGTAGCAATGTGATAGGAAAAGTAAAAAACGGTAAAATAATAGTTAGCATATTAAATATATCGGAATGCACGCAAAAGATAAGATTAAATGATTTAAATAAAATATTATATGACGAATCTTCAGATTATAATTTATTCAAAATAGATACGATAAATAAAAATGATCCGTCAACGCGAATAGAACGAATAAAAAATTTAATTAGGAGCGAACATATGAATAAAGAAGAAAAACAATCTATATTTGAATTATGTGAACAATATTCTGACGTATTTCATTTAGAGGGGGATAAATTAACTTTTACCAACGCCGCTAAACATGAAATAAAATTAAAAGAAAACCAACCGCCTATATATAAACGACCGTATAGATTACCTCATTCACAACAAGAGGAAATAGCTTCACAAATTCGTAAAATGGAAAATGATGATATTATTGAACAATCTACGAGTCCTTGGAATGCACCATTATTATTAGTAGCTAAAAAACCAGATGCTAGTGGGAAACAGAAATTTAGAATTGTTGTAGATTTTAGAGCATTAAATGAAGTAACATTAAATGAATTTCATCCACTTCCGAACATAACCGAAATATTAGATCAACTAGGGCAATGTCAATTATTTAGTGTTGTCGATTTGGCATCAGGATTTTATCAAATACCATTAGAAAAATCATCACGTGAATTAACGGCCTTTTCTACTAATCAAGGTCATTGGCATTTTAAACGTATGGCAATGGGTATGAGAACTTCACCCGCGACTTTTCAAAGATTAATGAACAACGTATTAGCAGACATAATAGGAATAAAATGTTTAGTATATTTAGATGATATAATTGTATACGGTAAAAATTTACGCGATCATAATAATAAATTAAAAGAAGTATTCGAAAGATTAAAAGAACATAATTTAAAAATACAACCGGATAAATGCGAATTTTTAACACGCGAATGCGTATATTTAGGACATGTTATATCTGAACATGGAATAAAACCAGACGAAAAGAAAGTAAAAGCTGTTCTAAATTTTCCAAAACCAACTAACGTAAAACAGATAAAATCATTTTTAGGATTATCAGGATATTATAGAAAATTTGTCGAATCATATAGTGCTAAGGCAAAACCAATTACAAATCTTTTGAAAAAAGATGTTAAATTCGAGTGGACAGAAGAATGTCAAAAATCTTTTGATTCATTAAAACAAGCATTATGTTCTGAACCAATTTTAAAATATCCAGATTTTACAAAACCATTTATTTTAACAACTGATGCAAGTAATAAAGCATTAGGGGCAATATTATCGCAAGGGGAAATAGGAAAAGATTTACCTATAGCTTATGCTTCACGAACTTTGAATAAAAGTGAAAACAATTATAGTACAACAGAGTTAGAATGCTTAGCCATTATTTTTGGTGTAAAACAATTTAGACCATATTTATACGGTAGAAAATTCATAATATTAAGTGATCATAGACCACTGACGTGGTTATTTAATTTGAAAAATCCGTTATCAAAATTAGCCCGATGGCGCATACAATTAGAGGAATATGATTATGAGATTAGATATAAACCGGGAGTACAAAATTCAAATGTAGACGCTTTGAGTAGAATGTATAATATAACTGAGATAAGAAATTATAATTATTCTAATTTTCTTGAAAAAATGGAAACACAATTAATTTCAAATAAAAATGTAAAAGAAACGGTAGGAAATTTATTAGACGTACCCATTGAATATCATTTAGTATCAGAATCCGCTAAACAATATAATTTCACGGAAGGAATAAATAAAATATTAAAACATAGATTTGGAAATAATCAAATGCTACCACCGAGTAAAGTAATAGGTGATATAAAATATTATAAAGTAGACAATCGATATATAATGTTTTTAATAACTAAAAATAAAGATAAACAATTATCAACGTATGAAAATATGTACGTAACGTTAATGAACTTGAAACAATTTTGCGAAGAAAATAATATCAATAAATTAGCAATGAATAAACTAGGTCAATCAGATAACCTAGAATGGGAAAAAATTAGGTCAATTATACGATATATATTTCGGAAAACTGATATAGAAATATTAATATGTACTGAGATAGAATATACTGAAGAAGAGAAATTAGACATTTTAAAACAATTTCATGACTCAAGATTGGGAGGACATTTAGGAATAAATAAAACTATTAAAAAGGTACAAAAACAATTTAAATGGAAAGGTATGAAAACAGATATAAAAACGTATATAAAAAATTGTACATCGTGTCAGAAAAATAAAATTAATAATAAAAAGATAAAACAACCCATGGCTATTACATCAACTAGTTCGAAACCATTTGAAAAAATATTTTTGGATATTGTAGGACCACTAACAACCACCTTATCGGGGAATACATATATTTTAACAATGCAGGACGATTTAACTAAATATTCATTAGGAGTCCCTATACCAGATCATCAAGCTAATACTGTGGCAGAGGCTTTCGTAGTACATTTCGTATGTATACACGGAATACCTGAAACAATACTAACAGATCAAGGTACCGAGTTTCTTAGTAAAACTTTTAGTGAAGTATGTAAATTGTTAAAAATAAATAAAGTAAATACTAGTCCTTTTCATCCGCAAACGAATGGAAGTTTAGAAAGATCACACCGAACTTTAGCCGAATATTTACGACATTATGTAGACAAAAATCTTAGCAATTGGGATCATTTATTACCATACGCATTTTTTGTATATAACTCAACTGAACATTCATCTACTAATTTTCAACCATATGCATTAGTATACGGTAGGACGTTAGAAATACCAGTTAAATTAAAATCTGAACCAGAACCGAGATACAATTACGATAATTATTTGTATGATTTAAAACAAAATTTACAAGAGTCACATAAAATTGCGAGGGATAAATTAATAAAAAGTAAAATAAAATCTAAAGAAGAGTATGATAAAAATGAAAATACAATTGAGATACATGTAAAAGATTTAGTATTATTAAAAGATAATGCAAGTAAAAATAAGTTAAATTCATTATGGACAGGACCATTTGAAGTAATAGAGATATTAGGAGAAGAAAATATAGTAATACAAAGAGGAAGAAGGGGAGTAACAGTACATAAAAATAATGTAAAAAAGTATTATAATGATAACATATAAATAAATAAATAAATAAATAAATAAAAAAAAAAAAAAAAAAAAAATTTGAATAAATTTAAGTATTAATTATTGCAGGTAGAAACTGTAACGAAGAAATTCCAAACAAAACATAAAAAAAAAAAAAAAAAAAATATATATATATAATGATTTTATCTATATGTATAATTAATTTTTTATACATAGATAGGATCATTATTATCATGGAAAGAGCGAAGGAATTTATGAGAAAATTGCGAGAGTTTTTAGGAGGTGAAAACCATATAGAATTAGGAATACGAGAATTAGGAAGTATTATTGAACTACCATGTTTTATTGAACATATAATGGATGCTAATAACTTAATGACAGAACCTTATACAGGCGATCAATTACTAAATATAATGCTTGGATTACAAGAATTCACGCAAGACGTCATATATGTAAATTCAGCAGGACCCACCTGTAATGAATTGAGTAGAATTATAGATGAATTAGTTGAAGATGGTATTTTCTAATATACACACTAAATTACGAACAATAGAAGAGAGAGAGGAATTAGAAGTAAGAAAAGAGGAGGTATATCCACATTTAACTCATAGTCACATGATAAGATAATTAAAAAATATTTTAACGTTGGAATTAAGTAAATCATATTGAACACCATTACATGGGAATAATACATATAAATGTAGAGGGTCCTGGGAATGACAATTTGATTTCAATAATTATAAACAATAGAATATTTAATAGTTAGTCTCAATTAATCACAATTTTAGTAGACTGTAATCAAAAGAATAATTCAATGATAATAATATTATATTATATTGTAAAATGGTAAAAAGGGAAATAAACACTAATATTAGAATTTAAGACTATTCTATTGTAAAATTATGCAAGTATGCAACATAAAAAAAAAAAAAATTTGTAATTACTAACCAAAGATATAAAAATGTCATTATAAAAAAAATGTAATATTAATCTAATTATATATATTCAGAGTGTTAAAGCAATAATTGTTAAAGTAATATGTATTAATGTAAACATATATACTATATAAAAAATTTAAGAAAGTCTTATCTAAAGAATAATTTGTAAAAGATTTCTGTCTTGCAGACCGAAACCTTTTTTTTAGTGGGGAGGTGTTATGGGCCTCCATGCGTACTATAATATCTGATTATCAGTATATTTAAAATACACATTACGTAACTTGTAATAATCTAATAATGTAATAATATTATATCTAACTATAAATTGGAGATGTAACTAGGAATACTGAGAATGTCCTAATAAGGCGATTCGGCATTATCATATACTAATAAGGCAATTCGGCACTATCATGTATTAATTTGGCGATTCAGCACCAAACAGCAAGGGCAACAGTCCACGAGACCATAAAAGGTCATAAGCCTATTCCTGGAAATCACCAAACAACCGGGTGCAGCTTTCCAATGACGTCAATCGAGCCATATAAAAGAGGGTCCGAATCAACCACAAATCAGATGAGTTCTAGTCACGGAACTGCAAGCAACTTCACGTCACTCTGTTTTATGAATTGTTATAACACTTTGAATTATTTAAATAAACGTATTGTAAAAGTTAAAGTCTCACATTTTATTAAATTAAAATTCATCATCGACTGCACAAGTTGAAATCTAGCCGGTGGCACGTAACAAGTTCAATAATTCTTATATATTCAAAAAACTGAAATAAAATATTTTACAGATGGAAAGCTGCACATTTTCACGGAAAATGCAATTTAAATACAAATATTGATAAGGATAAGAATATATCAATTGCAGTCGATAAAGTGATGGAAAAATTCATGAACGATCCAAATAAGACTGTTTCATCATATAAAAAATAAAATTGTGAAAATCAACGTATAAAATTAAAACATATGTTAAAATATTTGTGCTGATATCAAAAATTAATAAAAAACACTTGGTATAATATTATTTATATTTTATTTATTATTAAAATTGAATATGAATTAAATTGATAATAATGTGTGAACTATATTGATAATATTAAACATTATAATGTTATATGAATAAAACAGGTTAAGTACTCATTTAAACTGACATGAAAATAATTGAATTGAATTGAAAAATTAAACATAATATTATATACTTTTATTTCAGAAAAATATAAATGAAACAAGCTAAATATTAAACTATATTCAAAATAATAATATTGAATTAAAAACTTAATAACTCTACATGAATTTGACAAGCTAAAATAAACAAATTATCTTAAAATTATTTTATTATATTATTGAAAAATTAAAATATGAATTATATAATATAAACTACTTTTATTTCAGAAAAAAAATATAAATTAAACAAGCTAAATATTAAACTATATTTAAAATAATAATATTGAATTTTAAAACTTAATAATTCTACATGAATTTGACAAGCTAAAAATAATTACTAATTAGAATTGATAAGGATAATAATATATCAATTGCAGTCGATAAAGTGATGGAACTAGTGATGGAAAAATTCATGAACGATCCAAATAAGACTGTTTCATCATATAAAAAATAAAATTGTGAAAATCAACGTATAAAATTAAAACATATGTTAAAATATTTGTGCTGATATGAAAAATTAATAAAAAACACTTGGTATAATATTATTTATATTTTATTTATTATTAAAATTGAATATGAATTAAATTGATAATAATGTGTGAACTATATTGATAATATTAAACATTATAATGTTATATGAATAAAACAGGTTAAGTACTCATTTAAACTGACATGAAAATAATTGAATTGAATTGAATTGAAAAATTAAACATAATATTATATACTTTTATTTCAGAAAAATATAAATGAAACAAGCTAAATATTAAACTATATTCAAAATAATAATATTGAATTAAAAACTTAATAACTCTACATGAATTTGACAAGCTAAAATAAACAAATTATCTTAAAATTATTTTATTATATTATTGAAAAATTAAAATATGAATTATATAATATAAACTACTTTTATTTCAGAAAAAAAAATATAAATTAAACAAGCTAAATATTAAACTATATTCAAAATAATAATATTGAATTTTAAAAACTTAATAATTCTACATGAATTTGACAAGCTAAAAATAATTACTAATTAGAATGTCTACAAAAATGTCATGGTTTATTTGTGTCAGCTCGAGTACAAACGATCAATGGCGGATTGTGCCACCGGGAGGCCGGGAAGTTTCCCGGTGGGCCGGAGCCGGTCATAGCTAACGAGCCTATCATCTTAAAACAGATTTTATAATTTATTTATACTAAAATATTATGTTCTCTTTTATTTAAAAAAATATTATTTTTCGATAAAAATATTTTTATTAGCTACATGACATTTTGTGCATCATACTATGTTAACTATAAGTTATAATATTATGTGTAATGCGTTAGTACATATATTATTATCTATAAATAAAAACTATACTAGCTAATTTGTATGATAAACCCGGTATTATCTCAGTAACTGGAAATACTTAACCGAAATACAAACAATCAATCAAAATGCAGATATCAAGCGTACGACCACGGTTGTATTCATACTGTACACATAAATATAAATTTATATGTCTATGCTTGTATTGTAGTGTGCGCGCGATTTAGCATGCGGTTATTATGATAACATTGATCAAAGATGACATTAATATTTTTGTTTAAATAGAGTTTGGCATCGATTAAAAATCTAGACGCACGAAGAAGTGTTGTTTTATAATTTGGTGACTGGTGTAATGTGTTAACGTTTTTTTTAAAGTGTTTTTTGTTAGAGTAATCAATGTCGGAAAATAAACGTAAAGGCGGAGCCCAAAAAACTAGGGAAAAAAATAAAAAACTTTTATTTTCACAAGCGAACAAATGTAGACCAATCTCGGAATTATTTTCAATCCCACCAATTCAAAAAGTGAGTAAAAGTGGCTATAATTAAAGAACAACAAAACAGACAACAACAACATTGTTGTACCTAACAATTTATAATGTTATGTTTTATTTTTTTGTTCAATACAAAATGATAAATCATTGCATCTGTATTAAAATAGGTACCTACCTAATAATTTATAAATAAGAATACTGATTATTTACTGAATTATTTTAATTGTTTTAGAGTAATAATTGTACTACTACTAGTAATACTACAATTTCTAATGCTGTCAATGATTGCAGTAGTGATGATACTTTCTTAAATACTGTTGATGTGGTAAGATTACAATTTAATTAACAAACTTATTAGTTTAAAAATTTATTAGAACATAGGTAATTCTTTACATTTTTATAAATGGTTTAGAGTAATCAAATATTAAGTAATAATTCAAATTCTGATGAAGTTGTCAATTGCAAAGATGTTAATAATACATTAAATATACTAGAAAAGGTAAAATTAAAATTTAATTCTTAAATAAATATCTATAAATAAATAAATCATAATGCTTTTAAAAAATATTTCTTTTATGTCTATATTGTAACATAATAATTGCTAAACGTGCTTGCAAACTAAATATATTTTTGTGTATTAAATTATGTGTAGGAGAATGTTATGAAAGTTTGTGCTTTGGTTAATGCTGATGTTGATGATGACAAAGATATTGTTATGGTTGAAGATGTTGACAACAATAATTTGTTAGATAATAATTTTACTTTAAATTATTTTCAAAAACCTATGCTGTCTAGTATCAATGATTTTTTTAAGTATCATCCAAAACAACCTCATGTTGAAAAACTGTTTAAATCTTCTAAAGCTTATTTTAGAAGCAATAGTATTAAACGCCAGTGGCTAAGTTTTGATAATCAATCAAAAAGCTTGTTTTGTAGTGTATGCTTAGCTTTTTCTTCAGAACCTAATCTATTCACTAAAGGCTTATCTGTTTGGACACATGTATACCAACGTATAGAAGAACATGAAGCTAGTAAAACACATATGTCTTGTTCTGAATCATATCTTTTACATACAAGTAACAAAACTATTAATATATTACTATTTTCTGATTTTAAAAAGAAAAAAAAAGAAGAAATTAAAAAAAACATACAAATTCTTCAGCGTGTCATAGATATAATAAAATTAATTGGTAAGAGAGGACTTAGTTACCGAGCTCATAGGAACGAATCCGCTTTGTCTTTAAATAATCCTATTTTAGATCATGGCAATTTTTTGGATATATTGCTTCTTTTAAAAAAGTATGACATTGTCCTAAATGAACATGTTGATTCGTTAACTAATAAGGCTCAGCGTAAAGCAAATAGTGGAAACTCTAAAGGAAAAGTTTCGAAGGTTACTTTCATTTCAAAAACCACAGTCAATATGGTGATCGATTCCATAAGTACCCTAATTAAGAAAAACATATCTTCACAGATTTTAGAGGCACTTATGTTTTCAGTACAGATGGATACTACTCAAGATGTATCAGTACAGGACCAATGTTCACTCATTGTACGATATGTGAACTCCAGTGGTGTACATGAAAAACTTTTATCAGTTGTAACTATGACAGAAACCAAAGGAAAAAGTTTCCATGAAATGTTAGAAAATAAATTGTTAAGTTGTGGACTTAATATAAAAAACTGTATTGGTAACTCTACTGATGGGGCTTCGAATATGCAAGGTCAGTATAATGGGTTTTCTGCGTGGCTTACTAAATCATCACCAGGACAAGTACATGTTTGGTGCTATAGTCACGTTCTTAATTTAGTCTTAATAGACTACTAAGTCTGCATTGCCTGCAGTAAAACTATTTTCTTTACTTAATGAAGTCGCTGTGTTTTTCAAAGAATCTTATAAAAGAATGAATGTTTGGAAAAATACTGTTGGAGAAAATATTAAAAAAAAATTGGTTTCTATCGGATTGACGCGGTGGTGGTCAAAAGAAAAATCTTTACAAACTATTTTTGGTGAAGATAACCTTTATGTGCAACTTATAATATCATTAGATACAATTCAATCATCCCCTGACTTTAATCCTGAAATTAAAGCAAAAGCTAGAAATCTAAAAGAAGCATTTATGAGTTATGAATTAATATTAACAGCATTGATTTACATTAAAATTTTTAAAATTGTGGGACCTTTATCTAGATATCTACAAACCTCAGGAATTGACTTGATAAAATCTCAAGAATTGGTAAATAAAGCTTTACATAATTTAAAACAAATTCAGAGAGGTATGAAAGATGTAAAATCTGAAGCAGATCAATTCATAAATATAATTGAAGATAACCATAAAATGGATATTTTAATTGACAAAGAGTTCCCAAAAATCAGATGTAGGCACAAAAAAAAAATGGCTGATGAGATGACATCAGATCAACCTATACTTGATGCTGAAGAAAAATTCACAGTTGAAGTTCACAATATAATTTTTGACAAAACAATTTCTTGCATGGAAGAAAGGTTCTCCTCCAATAAAAAACTGTACTGTGATTTAGCATGTTTGTCACCAAATAACTTTAAAGATTTACATGATAAAGAATTACCATCTGATACATTACTTGAATTGTCCAAAGTCTTGAAAAAATTTGATGGCAAATTGACTCATGCTAAATTGTTAGATGAATTATTAAATTTTTCATCATCCTGGGATCAGTTAAAAAGAACTGTACCTGAATACTATGAAAAAAGTAGCGAAGATGATATTGAAGAAGAAATAAGTGATAAACATGGCACAAATGTTGAAGAAGTACACTGCAAGTCTTGCATGAATTGTCCTCACTGTTGCTATAATGTACTTTTGAAGTATAATTTGTATAGTAATGCATACCATTTTTTGTTTCTTGCTTATAAGTATCTGCTTACACTTCCATGTACACAGGTAATGACATACATTTCAAATTTTATAATTCTTATTTTAGTACTTAATTATACGGTATATTTTAATTACTTATTTTGACTTATCAGGTAGCATGTGAAAGGTCGTTCTCTAAGCTAAAGATAATCAAAACACGATTAAGAAATTCATTGAGCGAAGAAAAGTTAGAAGCATTTATGCTTATGAATGTGGAAAAAAGTATATTACATAGTATAGACTCAGAAGAAATTATTGACATTATAAAAAATAGTAGTGATTTCTTAAATAAAAAACTATCATATTAATTATTAAGTTTTGGCCAAGTTCTACCTTATTCAATTTTTTAATTTGTATGATATGCAGGCGTGCTTCCACTGTTTATCACAATTGTTCATAATGTCATATGTTGAATAATATACCTATACAATACATCACTTGAATAATGAATATGATATAATTAATTGATATATTATATATATTATGTAATACATATATATTAATAATACTTTTATGGTTTATGTAAGTAATAAATTAGGAATATTAAATAATTTATTTAACCAAACTAAAATTATTATTATGTATTACCTATTATAATTTTACAACATTTTCAATAAATTTTTTGTATTTATGGAGTTTTGGGCCGGTGAAACGAAATTCTCCCGGGCTGGTTAAAATTCAGAATCCGCCGCTGCAAACGATTTATATTCTTCTGATGAATTATTGAAATTGAAATTAAAATTTTGAACGAATACATCGATAAAGTCTTTTCTTATGCACTCCGATGGTAAGTTTTTAATGTCATTTGTTATCTCTAAACACGCACTGGTGAAAAATTGTTGATACATTTCTAGTTTACTGACTTTTTCTTCAACATTTGCATGTATACAATCATACAATAATTGAATGCGATGGATATTTTCACGACTGAATGTAATACGTAAATCATCTGATTGGAGCGTGATTGTGTCTGATTTAACATTTATTTTAAAAAACAAATTGTCTTGTAACATAATTTTCCTAGAATGATGATTTGAAACAGATTCAAAATTATTTATGGTCATAATCTTATTCCATTGTGTTTGATCTAATATAATATTACGTTTACTTTCATTGCACTCCAACATTATACCAACTGATAAATATTTACCTATTAAGTATCCGACATGAATATTTTTCTTATTCTGACGTTGAATATTAAAAGTCGATTTACGTAATAAAATAGAATCCATTTTTAATAATGTATAAAATATTAGTAAATAAATTCTTCACAAAACCTTTTTGGACGGTTTTTTATTCTAATTGAACGACGAAGTTTTTTCAATGGTTGATTATTTTTATTTTGAATACAATTTTGAAATTTAATGATATGATAGATATTTATTCTAAGACGACAAACATAGTTATTATAAGTTGGCATATGATTCATGACTGAGCGTAATGTGAAGATAAACAATCAAGTAGAGTGAATAATAGTTTATATTATATTGACCCAGGTAAATCTTTTCATAAATATTAAATGTCTTTTATAATTTTTTTTATTTCTGACGCTGTGAGTCTAGCAATTACACACCAACATGTCTCTGGTCCGCACGCACAATTTATATTTGACCACGAACAAACAGTATAATGATCATTGTTCTTTTCGGTTCCGCATTTGATAGCTAAACTTTTCAATTTAGTTAAAAGTGAATATAATTCGGCCAATTTATTATAAGTAAAAGAATCCGATAATTTTATTAAAATTTCACTAGCACTATTTTCGATTTCTTTTAATAAATCCATTACAAATAAACGTGTATAACGTCCGACATGAACAACATGCAGAGTAGTACTGTAGATCTCTTTTAAATAAATTATGAGGACCTGGTATATAATAATACTAATTGATTAGACAAGACCTCAATCGATTATAATTATGACGTAATCTTACAATATGATATTAATTAATTAATGAAACCATGTTTTAATAAACCAAAAATGTAGACACATAGTCTAGTTGACTAAAGAAATGGAATTATTATTAATGAGAGGATTTTACTTACCTACTACAAACCTATATACCTATTCTAATTGAAATTATTATTATTATTAGCTTTAAAACCAACGCCTTAGTCTACTAGGCTATGTGTCTACATTAAATTTATCAACCAAAATATCTACTTAAGTGAAATTCATGTAAAATAAACTGAGAATAATATATATCAATAACTGTCGAACGCAAAACATAAAGAATTATACCTCATGTGAACCTGGTACTTTATTGTAATACCGTGCCAGTCAAAACCTGTACGAGTTGTTACGAGTTTTACCATGCTCTGAAAAGTAACATTATTTACCCAATTTAAAATACAGGGGAATTACATTTCTCGTGTCAGCAATAAAAAAGTAATACTGTAGCATACTTTCAAGTTTGCTTACATTATAAAAAAATTTTTTTTTCTAAAATAGACTTGTAGTATATTCGTAAAATGTCATTTGTGACCATGTTCCACAAAAACGATCGGCTATGGGTACGATGAGTCTAGCGTGCAGATGGCAAAGTTCCAGTGACTCTTTGGAGTTCGACGTCGTGAGTATACAGCTCTAAGCTATCCGACGTGTGCCGTTATAACGACTCTTTTATGCCTCTATAGACGAATCTGAATCCGATTATTCGGTGGTTGTGAAGTTCGTGGATAATTATACAATCTATTCAAATGTTAAATCGAAATGCGAAAAAAAAAATTAGAAAAATAAAAATTTAAAATTACGCGGAGATTGACAATTTTTGAGGTAGAAAAAGAGGGTAAAAATCTCGATTTTACCGCACTCTGAAAAATGGCATTATGAAATTTTTTGAATTTTTGTGATTTCACGCGGTAAAATCGAGATTTTTACCCTCTTTTTCTACCTAAAAAATTTCGATCACCGCGTAATTTAACCCTTTCGGTCATAGTGTCCCCTATGTAGGACACATATTAGGTCAGCTAAAAACTGTATAAATAATTTTCATATGATAACGATTAATATTTAATTTTATTGCATAGTGTGTCTAGTTTCTAAGACAATTGAATAATTAATCATTTAGAGTTTATAAATTAATCTATAGATGAAATAAATATCGAAATTTAGTGATTACAATTATTCATTGATATGGCATATTTGTTGCGGTATTTGTTATTGATAACTTATATTTATCATGGAAGAAAAAATATGTTCCAATATAGTAACATGTGATCTATCGTTTATTACGCTTACACGTGATTAATTATATTCCAATGGCGCGTAATATGTATGTAAGTATGTGTCCTGTATACGGGACACTGTGACACCTCGTTTGTTATCACCGGTGTTATCGTTATTTCAAAATGTGTTGTCGTAACGATGATTATTGTCTATAATTTTGTTACTTGTTTGAAATAATACGAATTAATTTAAAATGACAAATAAATTAAATACTCAATCAATTCTTGATATACTTGACTGTGACTTATCAGACTTTGAGGGTTCTTCAAGTGACGATGAAGACAATCAAATTCAGGAAGATTTATTGTATCATGGTATGTGAGAAATGTAACAATATATTTTATTTTAAATATTTTGCATTCTAAATAGTTTATGGTAATGATCAAGAGGATAAAGATGAATTAGAAAGTGTAAATGCACATACTGGAATTTATATTGATCAGTTGGATGAATTACTGAACTTCAGTGACAATCAATGTAAAAAGTTATACAATTTTCATAATGCTATTTACCTACACATTTATTTTATATTTATTTTATATTTATTTTATAATGTTACAGTAAATGAATATTTGTTATTTGATAATTCTGATCAAGTTCAAGCTACAAATCAAAATAATTATGTTCAATCTGAAACATATGAACCGGTAAAAAATTTAAAATGGAAAACAAATGCTACATATATTACACCTAATATTGATTGGTATATACCACCTCTAAATGATATTGACTGTTTGCTACTTCCTTCTGAATATTTTTTTAAATACATAAATAATGAAATGTTTGAACTAATATCTAAATTATATTTGACTGATAAAAAAAGTGATAGTTATTTTATATTTTTATTTATTTTATAAGGGTTTTTTATTTATAATTTTATAACCAAGTTACTATTTTATTTATTTTTTTTTTTTGAGTTACTTTTAATTTTGTTATGCTAAAAAGTATGAAAACTGTTTTTTATTTGCCAATTTTATGTATTGAATTAATAAAAAGATTATATGGAAACATAATTTTTTATTTTTTATTTTAACGTTGAATCACAATGTCCCATATATGGGACACTTTCTACTTTCTAAAATAATAACGCTATCATAATTGAAAAGGTACCAAAATTTTTTTAAAAATTCAAATAATATGTGTAAAAAATTTCATTATTTTATCATGAAAAATGTAAAAGCATGACTGAAAGGGTTAAAAAAAATGGTGACAGAACATACAACTACTACTAAAAGATATATTTTGAATGTTCGGGTACACGTTTTGGATTAATTTCGTTATAGTGGGTACTAAATTACAGAAACATTTCTTCTTCTACCTCGCCTTCCTCCCAACTATTTGGGGTCGGCCACCCTTGTCCTACACTTCCACTTCACTCGGCCAATCACTTGAAACAGAAAAAACGGCTCCAAGTCCGCCAGTAGTTTCTCCGGTAATTGAACCTAGTTTAAGATGTTTAGATTCTAAGTTTGATATAGGAGGTTATGTTGAATGTAAGAAAAATTTAAGTGACGAAGAGAAAGTTTCAATTTTGCAAAAACGTATGGACACCCGATTTCAAGTTTAATTTCCCATATGACAATAGTGGAAAATATAAACGTAAATTCCAAATTAAATGGCTTGAAACTTTCAAATGGTTAGCAAATTCAAAATTAAAAGAGGGTGTATTTTGTAAATTCTGCGTACTATTCTTAAATTCAAGTCAGGCTGGTAAGAGATCACATGAGAGGTTAGGTAAGCTTGTTTTAAAACCCTTGACAAAGTTGAAAGACGCATTGGAAGAATTTAGAAATCACGAAAAAAGTTATTACCATAAAAATTCGTTACTTACTGGCAGTAAGTTACTGCTGACAACATAAAGGCAATTTTAGAAAAAAAACAAGACAATATATTGGTACAATTAAATAATAAACAAAAAGATGAAATTTTAAAAAATCGCGCAAAATTTAAGCCAATTATTCAAACAATTCGGTTATGTGGTAGACAGCAAATAGCGTTACGAGGACACGAGGATTCTGGTAGAATTTTTTAGAAGAACCAAAAAATAACGATGGTAATTTCCGATGTTTGCTTCGATATCGCTCGAAATATGGTGACAACGTGTTAAAAGAACATTTGAAAACTAGTGGTGGTAAATCTATGTATACAAGCCCAATTATACAAAATTAAATAATAAATTTGTTTGGGTATTTAATTCAATCAAAAATTCTTGAAAGTTTCAAAAACTAATTTTTTATACAATACTTGCAGACGAAACAACTGATATTTATCAAATTGAACAATTTTCATTATGTATTCGTTATGTTGACAAGCAGGTTTTTTCAATTCGAGAAGATTTTCTTTTTATTCCGGTATATGATTTATCTGGTGAAGGTTTGGCTAACACGATTAAAGAAACATTAAACAAAATTGGTTTTGATTTGAATAAAATGCGAGATTAGGATTACGACGGGGCTGCAGCAATGCGTGGTCGTTTTAGAGGTGTTCAGGCAATTATTAAAGCTAAGTACCCAAAAGCATTATACACGCATTGTGTATCACACTCACTAAATCTTTGTTTGTCGGATGCGACAAAATATCAAGATATTCGAAATCCTTTTGGTATAATAAGTGAATGCTGTTCTTTTTTTTAACAGTTCGGCAAAACGAACTACAGTCCTCAAAAATAAAATAAAAGAAATTAAACCAAATTCACAATCTACAAAATTGAAATTTCTATGTGAAACTCGCTGGGTGTTACGCCTTGAAGCAGTTATGCTTTTTAAAGAATTTGTAGAACCCGTTGTTGCTGCATTAGAAGAAGTGCAAAATGAATGTTCTGGGGCCGGTTCTTCAAAAAGAGCTAATAGACTTTTACATTGTATTTGTAACTTTAATTTTTTAATATATATTTGTGTGTCTAGTAAATTATTAAGTTATACTTATAATTTATCGAAATATTTACAAAGCAAAAATATTGATTTATTTAATGCTCTTAATCAAGCTTCCGATGTAATTTCGGTGTTTCATTCCATAAGAGAAAACATTGATTTAAAATTTAATGATATTTATAAAGAAGCTAAAGATGTTGTTGAAAAGTTAAATATTGAACCAAAAATGCCTCGTATTTGTAGCAGTCAAAGAAATAGAAGCAATGTACCATCTAACAACATTGAAGAATATTACAAAAAATCTATTTGTATACCGTACTTGGACGATTTGATGATGGTATTAAATGAAAGATTTATACCTCACAATGAAATAACTTCATTACAATATGTCTTACCAAGTATTGTAGTTGAAAAACCATATTCTTATTTAAAAAAAGCTGGTGAATTTTATGAAAATGATTTACCGGGGCTAAATGACGTTATAGAAGCAGAGTACGAAATTTGGAAAGCTAAGTGGAAGAATATTGAAAAAAACTTAAGGCCCAAAACTGCCATAGAAACTTTGAGTGTCTGTGATAATTTTATGTACCCAAACATGTATGAATTACTAAAAATATTAGCTATAATACCAGTACCCACCGCTTCAGCTGAACGCAGCTTTTCGACATTGAGAAGACTCAAAACGTATTTAAGAAATACAACTTCAGAATCCAGACTAGTGGGACTTGCACTTTTAGCTATTCATAGAGACATTGACATACCAGATGACATTTTATTAGACAAATTTGCCAACAGTGGCAAAGAAAGAAATTTAAATTTAATATGATTTGTAACCATATCATTATCATTATTATTATTATTATTATTATTATTATTATTATAATTAATTATTTTAAAACATTAAAAAATACATCATAACAAAAATTAAAAATTGTGTACTAATTTTCTAACTCTTGTTTTTAATAGGCTGAATTGGAAATTTCAGTTGGAGAAAATACCACAGCAATCTCAAATCTAATAACCCCCATAGCAACCATTTATAAACAAAAATTTCTATCGTAAATCTCAAAATTCCTGTTTGAGCACCTCCCGGGGGTGGTCAATCCCCTTTTTAAATTAGCCTTAAACCTTCTCTGTGATGTCCTTTTTAGTTTAAAAAAAATTGCAAGACGATCCAATAAGTAGTTTCGGAGTTTATCCTGAAAAAAAAAGCGACTTCATTTTATATAGTAGTATAGATATAGATTATTTTGAATGAACTTTTTCTTTTCACATTGTTTATTTAAAATGTTTAATTCATTAACCTCAAAAAGTTTATAATTTAATGCCACACATGCCTCAAAACTCAAGAGTCGTAGCCCGTCTTAATCAACTTCTTTAAATACTCTTTTTATTTTCTTACCCTTATGCTCAAATTAAAATAAGGTATTTCCCTTTGAGTTTGTGGTATAACTGTCGTAGCCACTTGATGAAATTGATCTTTTCATGAAAAGATGACCATTTCATGAAATGGAAACGGATTTTTTACACTTCGTGAAATTTGAAAATATTTCACAATATGGTCACTTTTTCATGAAATGGTCACCCTAATTTAACATTGTGTAATTTTTTTCATAATATGGTCGTTCACTTTATGTACTAAAATACAACATTTATTACACACGTAAATGTACAAGCTTTAATAAACATAAATGTAAGTTATTTTTATCTAAAGTTAACTGAAGTTATTATATAGGTATAATAGGTATATAGGTATTACATAATATATTTATATCTATTTTTATCATATTAATCATATTATAATAATATTTTTATTTATTAGAGCAGGAAAATGAATGGTGACAATGACTGTTACATTTTAAACCACCTTTAAAACAAACACATCTTTTGGTTTGACAAGCACTTTTACATGAACAACTTAAGAACCCCTGACAACCAGATATATTATAATTAGGTTAAGTCATTGATTTTTAAACAATTTTCAAAGTTTGTTAAAATTCAAATTTATGCACTAAATGATAACAATAATTTTTCTTAATATCAAAATTGTATTGTACATATTTCAAATACTTTCACATTCATTAAAATTAATTTTGGTCAAAAGTAATGAATTTTCTTTTAAATTTAGTTTGTCATACGATACATATCTTTTTAATAACTTATTTATAAAATATATCTTGGAATTAAAAAAAAATTTAGTAATAAATTTAATTTTTTATTTTTCGTTGTAAAAAAATTATAGATTATTAAATTATATAAAAACATAATATACAATTTATAGTGCATAGCTCTAGACATTATTAAATCTTTATATTGACGTTTTCTATACATGGTTATGTTTTCAAAGTATTTTGACATATTTTGACTTATTTATAGACAATTTAAATTTTCGATTTTTGTAAAATTTTTGTTTTTAAACATCTATAAAATTTAATTGGCCGACCGAAAGCTCTTGAAAATTTAATACAAGGTTTATAATAAGTTAAACTTATCGTAACTAAAAAATATCGGTGATCGGTTTACTCAAATTTTTTTTATAAGTCGTTAATGCTCAAATTTGTATAAAATGTGTAAAAATCACGTTAATTTGCAAGTTATTTTGTAGATAAAAATTCATAAAATGTTTTCTGTTCATACTTAAAGTTCAACATTTTAACACTAGGTTATCTATAAGCTATTCTTCAAAAATCTTTAAAAAAATTTCTACCAGACTTAGAGGAAAAAATTTTATGACTGTTTGAAATTTAAAATACTAACTATTTACAAAGTTCATATTTCTACAATTAAGTATTTTACTATAAGACTATTGGGTTTAATTTTATTACAAAATTTATAAAGAATATGTTATAGGGCAATAATTTTTTCATTTCTTCAATGCACGGATTACAATACCAATCATCAATCGGTCGTTGTGTAATACCAACACACTCAAAATGAAACCATTTATATGGACACTATAACAATAAATATTTATCATTAAAACATTAAATAATCAAAATTAAAGAATTGTTTGTTTTTTTTTCTTATTACAGTTATATTATCACAAGCAACCATTAAATCATAAGCAACTTCATTACATATACAATATCGTTTTATTCTGGATTTAGATTTCTTCTTGTTTCTTACTCTGAAATTTAAAATAAAATTGAGATATATTCATTTATACATAATTTAACATATACTTTATTGTATTTTGGTTATTTCTAGGAGTAGTATAAGATGTGACATTAGATCCAGCTGGTACAACTGTATCACTTAGTTCAATACAGGATGATGAAGATGATGCAATTTGTTCCTTGAATAAAAATTACAACATTAAAAAAACCAATATTTAACAAATATTTAAATTAATGTATATTTATGTAATTTATAATTAAATATCAATTTAATAAAAAGTCTTATTTCATAATATAATTTTTAAAAAATTATTGTGTTAATACAATTTTAATAGATCAAATGATCATATTAATAATTAAAGAAAAAAATAGCTAAACAAAAGTACTTAATACTCAACTGAAAGAGAGAACTAAAATAATTCAAAAATATTTTATGTTATTTCATATCATAAATATTATTATTAAAAAAAAAAAATAAAACTTTACTCGACTAAAGAGGTGTTACGGGCATACATAATGTTACAAGCATACATAGAGTACAATAAAATACCTTAGTGTCAAGTACCATCATAAGGAAAAGTATAAAAAGTATGAGCGTAGAAAACGATAAAACCAACATTTAATAGATGTACATAGTATTCGAATGAGCGTGGGATATCAAACATTATAATATTACAGATATGAATAAACTTAAAAACTATACAAAACTTAACATACTCCTTATGTGGATCGACAGTTCACACGGGAAAACTAACCACATGAAGGGAGACTCCTACGAGATCAGGGTATATAAGGGGGTTCCGAACAGGCCCTATTTCAGATGTGTTTTAGTCTTGTTAACGTATGTACCTTTATGCTAGTTTGTTTAATAAATTATTTGGACTTAGATTAATTTTTATAATAGCTAATAAATATTAGGACCTAGAATTATTTTAATGAAGTTATATTTTAAAAAGTCTTGAATACATTTATTCCACACTTATAAATTACCTACATTGATTAAGAAGCTGTACATTTGAGTGCTCATCTCTCGTTGCACTGTCTGGTACCCATATACCGGCACGCAATAGAGGTATCACTTTGTAAAATTAAATATTTTCAACAATAGGTTAGGAAAGCACTAAATTATTAAGTAAAATAAGAGAGAAAATAGAAAACCCATTTGATTTACACATTTTTTAATAATTTGATGTTTCACTACGATCCAACTACAAGATATACATCTATGATATTTATAAATTACTTTTTTAAATTTGATAAATTGATATTGATAATACCTGTTTTAAGCCATTAATAGATTTAATGTATTCTAGAGATGATGAATCAAGATCTCCATTCCCTGCTTCATAATCATTATTTAAAATTAGTTCAGAGTTTTCTTTGCATTTTATGGATTTTGAGGTTGTTTGCTGGTCTATTTATAACAGATAATTTTGTAGTTAGTCTAGGTAATTAGTAGATTTACTTTCAATATCTTTTGGTCTAGGCTATTTTTTGCCTTTTGTTATTTATAATGTTGAAAATGTTAATTCACACTTTAATAATGTTTAAAAAGGAAATATAATTTGCAATACATTCTTGCTCATTCTGGCCTATTTTTTTTACAGAGAAATCCAAAATAAATCATTTTGAGATTTATAGAATTTATATTTTAATATTGTATTTGATGATATTTCTAATAAATGAGATAAAAATCAATAAAAATATCTTCATAATTGCTTTTTCATCTGTATTTTTATTATTTCATTATAATACCATAACTATATCAAAAGCTTGCAGTTTTAATTAATTATATTTTGATGACAACATGCACCAAATACGTAACACACCGGTTGAGAACCACGGATTTAATGAATAGATATGGATCATGTATAATAAATTAAAATATTTTAATTGAAGTTACTTTATTTGATATTTAATTTTATATAGCTTTTATTCATAGATGAAATATAAGACAGTAAAATTATATTAATTTGATTACATGCTTAAATTTAAAATTAATCTTGCACATAAAATTATTGACCAAGAAAATGGATGTTTTAATTAAAATGTGAAGTTTAAAAAAAAAGTAGACAACTCTCAAGAAAAAAAGTTACTTTTATATTTTTTCAATGATAAAAATACATCTGGAACTAATTACTAATCAAATATATAAAATAAAAGTAATTTTTATTTAATAATTAAATACATGTTACATAATATTTATAAAAATAAATTGATTAGTGATCTGTATTGAATCTGTATTAATAACTATAATTAATATATTACTACAATTTCGGCTTTCACCCCAGAAAGATATGTTGTTAGTGTTTCTTCACTTTAATAATCTCTACAGTATAAAACCTATTCCGATTAAACTAAGTATATCAATAACATATTTGATTTGCCATAACATAATCTATTTTACAATATTGAGTAATGATATTTCAATGAAAATTATTGACAGTACATCTGATAAAATACATAAACACTATTCAATTATGGTTGATAAATAATACTAGTGACCCTCAGCTAACGTAATGTATCAGTGTATTTTGTAGTTTTATATTATATTCTATCTATCGCTATTTATGTTTTTTATATTATTTTATTAATTAATAATTATTAATAGGTATGTTTATTTATGATTTTGAGTTATAGTCAAATATGATATTATAAATTTTTTTATAATGTATACTTATTTCTTAATTGTACTCTTTCATCACTGATTAAAGGTTTATTATCAATGATGGTATATATCATTTACCTATGTTATATATATTTAGTTACTGAAAATTTTAATTTCTTTGCCAATAAATATTATTATTATTGTTATTTTAACTATTAACTTTAATTAAATAAAACAGTTCAGAGGCATTTATAATAACTAAAATAAAATTGAATAAATATTAAATAAAAAATTATTAATAAGTATGTTTAAATGAAATAAGTATTATAAAATATCAATAATAATCACAAAATAATTACTACATAAAATCAGGAATTAGTAAAACATACATAAAGCCTCTTTAGACATGCAATAATTACTTACCTTTAAAGAGATATTGTTTAGGTTTGTGCTTATTTTCTTTTGCATAGGTATTTTTGCTTTTTTCTGTATCTAAAACTCCTAAAATTAAAAAAAGAAAAAAAAATTGTATAAATAACTAAAAACAAAAATAGATTTATGATCAATTTTACTTTTTTCAATAATTTCAGCAATACCATCATTATTAGAATTCAATTCTTCTTTAAATCTATTCAAGTCATTATATAATTGTTTTATATATTTATTCAAAAGATTTGTTATAGAACTAGCTTTCTGAATTTTAATATCTAAAAAAAAAATGTTTGTTAAATAATTAATTAATTAAAACAACTCTTGCTTACCAGATATTTGTACTGTATTATCTCCTTCTCTCATAAAAGCCTGAAATTGAGTTTCTAATTCACTTGCATTCATATGATCAACATTTAAAAACAATTTTTCAATACTACTTGTTACATGATCCATAGAATCTAAAAATAAATTTGTATTATAATAAATATTTCCTCTTTATCTATAATTTATGAAGGCAATATATGTACAATAAGATAGTGCCAGTTTACTATTATTTGATGTTTTTAACTTCTGTATACCTTATAACTATAATATTTAATAACTTATTTAATTACTATTTAAAAAAATTGTATTTGCACACATATAAGTTAATCACAGAAACATTTATTTAGTTTATATTAAAAATAGAAAATATTTATTTTTTTAACTATTTCATTACATACCAATATAATAAGCTCTCTATCGAAGACTATTGTTATGAATACCTAATAATTGAGATTCATTGTTATAATCAATAATTCAATGATAATATTTTGAAGAATTATTATGCTTATGACAGTAAGAAACGATAAACAAAAAAAAATGTTGCATAGGAAACTAATTAATAATAATAAAAAATACTGAAATACAGTTAGAATTTTAAATTATCAATTATGTTTTAAAATTAATAATATAATATTAATTAAGTATATATATAGTAAACCATCTTTTGGAGAATAAATAAAATATACAATTGATTTTAATTTAATAATCAGAAGTAAATTTTTTCTAAATCTTTATTTTTATTGAATTTGTTGATTATTTAATATTAATTATTGCTACTATTTTATAATGTGCACAAACATACTAGCAAGTAGACTTAACAATAATTTTTTTTATTATGCTAATATCAGAAAAATAATTAATGCAGCTAAAATTCAAATTTTTATATCAAATTCTTAATAATTTGATTGATTGTTTCAAAGTATAGCAAAATATAATCATTAGAATTATCCAATAAATAGTTGAATAGCAAATAACAATCCTTTTTTTAACAAACATACCAGAACAAGGTAAATGTTAAGTTTACTATAATATGTATTAATGACTGCTGAATATTTAATAAATAATATTGATTTTTTTAATAAATTCTCATCTGCATTGTTACGAATATACATAAATGTAGGTTCTTATGGCTATCATTAATACGGAAGTCATACAAAATAGATAGGATATAAATAGTATACATTAATTAGGTGCATAGTAACAAGAGGACATGTCATAGATTGTCACAAACAATTTTATAAAATAACTAGGATATAAATAATGCAAAGTTATATGCACATTATCAAAAAGTCAAACTATATCTTAAAATAAAATCCATATATAGACATAATATAATATATCATCCATATTGTTAGAAAATAACTGAAATTAAAGAAATAACATCAAGGAATTTCAAGAATACACCCTAAGACGGTTCTTAACAGACCCATATTCAGATGTATTTTAGTCTGATCGTAGTAATCACCTTCATACCAGTCTATGTAATAATTAAATTAATTAGACTTGGAATAATTTTTAAAATCAAGAGTTAATTTATTTCACCATTAATTATATTCTACATTGACTAAGAAGCTGTACAATTGATTGTGCTCTAACTCTTGTTGCACTATCTAGTACACACTAGAGCCCTGCACAGGCCTAACTTTTGAAGTACAAGCCCATCCAAAATACAATTTTACTAATGATACCCGGCCCGGCCCGGCCCAATAATTGTTCACTTTTCCTTTTGATGGTCTTGTAAAAATAACAATATAATTATTACCTACCAAGTATTATCTAGTACTTAAATTGTGGAATGTAAATAGTAAAGGGTAAAAAAAAAAAAATTGGTAGTCTTAAGTATTCAGTATATTCTATATTTATATATAATTAAAATAAAATAAAATAAAAAACAACTTAATATTTAAATGTACTGCTTTAAAAAATTAAAAAATAAAAATTCCTGCCCGAACAACTAATACTGAAGTGAAGGGCCAGACCCAGCCCGAACCCGATGTGGGTGACACCAAGCATGGCCCGAGCCCGGCTTCGGTGACACCAAACATGGCACGAGCCCAGCTTAGGTGACACCAAGCACGGCCCGGTTTGGCTCGAGCCAACCAGGGGATAGGCCGGGCCAGGCTGGCCCATGCAGAGCTTTAGTACACACTAACAGCCAACGCAACATCATTTATAATGTATATTTTAAGAATGGTTTAATAACTATTTTTTATATTTTCCTATAAGCTATAAGCCTATACATTATTATTAATAATATTTATACTTGTATGATCCATTTATTGTTAATATTGTATTACTGTTGTAAGTGGAAACTATTTCTGTTAATAAAGAAAGAATAAAGAACAATATGACAAACATGATAAAGTAATAATTAATTTCAAAATTATAGACATAACTACAAAAAAAAAATAGGGGGGTAAACCACTAGTGGAAGTAGGTGTACACATATTAGGAAATACTTTGGAAGTATTAGGAAGTACACGGAAGTCCGTGGAAGTACGTGGAAGTACTCCGAAGTACGCGGAAGTACTTAGAAATATGTGGAAGTACGCGGAAGTACTTGGAAATATGTGGAAGTACGCGGAAGTACCGATATTAAACAATTATTATTTAACTTTATTTGGAGTGATTAAGACAGCATGTAAAGAACGTATGTCTATATTGTTCAATCTAAAAGTAAACATGACAAGAAACGGTGTTTTGCAGCTACCATGCTCTCATAATAATAATATTATGTATGCGATGTGTTTATTGCCCTGTTTATTGTATTATTAAATAATTTTGTCTTAAGTAATTAATAATAACTCTTCAGTTTGAACAAAATATTTCTAAAAATAATTGAATTATACCAGTTTTAAATAAATATGGTTAAACTTGGCTATAAATAAATATGGTTGGGTTTGGCTTAGTATTATTTGCTTAGTCGTCTTCAGTCCGATCGAAGTCGTGTCCGTTGCATGTACACTGATGTCTACATCGAGGTATACAGCACATAAGTTAATTTTTCCACAGTTTTTCAAATTATTTTATGTCAATTGGTAAGTTTTAAAAATGTATTTACCCAATGTTAGGTTTTAAATAAAATATAATAACTGTAATATGTCAGTAGAATATATAATTATATTATAAATATGTAATAGGTATATTTTAGAATTAAGATAAGTTGTATAGTATTGGAATTTCGATTTAGTATAATTAAAATAAATTTTACAACAGTATGATACAATAATCAACACTACACATCATTAAATTATTATTATCTAGAATAATTCAAAATAAGTTTAAAAATTGAAATAAAGACTATTATTTGAAACTAAAAAAAAATACATGTTTAATAATTTTGAGAGATCTGTTTTCAGCACTTTTTGCCTGTTTTTGTTTATAAATATGCACATAGCTTTATTATACTTTGTAGTGACTGGTTATCCTATAGTGTATGGTTTTATTTCAAACAAATGTATTCATTTTCCAGATATTTATAAAAATAATTAGTGATGGGGACATACATTGAGATAAATATTACGAAAATAATCAATTTTTAGTTTTTACTCTTGAACTCGAAATACCCTTCGAAATATTTCAAATTGTCGTTCCTGACATTAAATTTTATATTTAATAGCTTAAGTACTATTATCAGCCCTTTATTACCATACTTACTTATTATAAATGATGAAATTTATTAAATAAATGTAGTTTAATTTATTTAGTGTTTAAGTTTTTGAGTTATTTAAAGACATTTGTAATTTTCAATCTTTTTAGTTTTTTTTTTATAAATTACAATCAAATTTTATCGGTTATATAGAAAAGCACGGCTCCTAATATATTATTACAACAGTAGTTAAAAAATATTTAAAATACATTTTTTTTAATAAGCATTGAAAGTTCAAATTTTGACAAAATACGTAAAAATTACTCTAAAAATCACGAAAATTTGCAATTTATTTTGAGTTAGATTTATTTTGAGAAATTCATAAAAAATTATCATTTTGAATCTATGATTTGAAATTTCAACACAAGATTCTTCATGAATTTCTTTATGTTTATCAAATAAAAAATGTCTACCGGAAAGTTAAATTATATATTTTATGAGCATTTGAATTACAACATTGGATATTCAGGCGGATATTCAATCAATTTCTCTTGTACCGAACTTCTTATTTTGTTGTTTTTCTAAAACGAGTAATTCTAGAAATTTGACATTTACACCATATATTTATTTTATTCAATAAAATTTTCTAAATATTTTAACAATTTTTAAGCTGTTTATAGACAAAAAAAAAAAAAATCCGAAGACCATACAAACACAGTTGTTTTTATAGTTAATTTAAGTTCAAATTTGGATGAAATTACATATTAAATAACCAAGAAAAACATTTTTAGTTATATTGTTACAATTTTAAAAATATTATTCGTGGGGACTTGAAATTACTAGAGTATACTTGGTATTCGGTATTTTAATTTTAATAGTTAAGGGGCCTCATGAATGTGCGTTTTTTTCTCAAAAACTACTGTTTCTAATTCCAACGTTACGTGTCGAGAACTATCACGATTTTCATTCTGAAAAAAATATTCTGATTCTCCGTAATATGTACGAGGGATCGACCGAGCCACATTTTTAAGTTTTGTAATTTTAATTTCTATAAAAATTGTAAAAAAATTCAATAAAATTCAGATTTTCCAATTTAAATATTTAATTAAAAATGTGCCTCGATCGATCCCACGTACATATTACGGAGAATCAGAATATTTTTTCAGAATGAAAATCGAGTTAATCGTTCCGACGTATTGTTGGAATTAGACTTGTCTGTTTTAGTGAAAAATAAAATTTTTTTCGCGATCACCAAATATAATCCGACATGTGAGTGCGAGTACGGGCGATACATATTACGGAGAATCAGAATATTTTTTCAGAATGAAAATCGTGATAGTTCTCGACACGTAACGTTGGAATTAAGAATTAGAAAAAACGCATTCATGAGGCCCTTAATGTTGTAAATTTTACTAGTAAATTGCATAGGTATACTATGAATGACTAAGTAATCGAGTACATAATGAATCTGATTTGATTAATTTCGAATTTATTTTATAGGTACCTACATTTTTTTTTCAAAATTATATAATTAATATTGTATAAAATATCCAAGACTGAAAACTCGTCTCCGATCAGAATCGTTTTTCGTATACAATGATATTATATACACCACCGATAACAAAAATTTCAAAAACATTAATCGCAAACGATTTATAAATACCCCCTATAAATACCATTGTTTTAAAAACATTTAAACGTAAATTAAAAAAAAAAAAGTTTTACATTCTTGATAAGCTACGTCTTATGGTTATATGTATCATTCTGTTTGTAAATAATATTTTAAGATCTTACATCGAAAATTAAAAAAAAACCTATATACTTTTACAAATTTAGCCGTAATAAAAGAGCTAACTAATATAATTACATAATTAGTTAGTAGATTGGTTTTAAATTAGATTTTGTATTTTATTCAATCAGATAGTTTGTGTGGGCGTTAAATTAAAATATTCGAATGGAGCTTGAAATGGATATCGGGAAAGATCCAAGCATAGAAAAATGCACCGTCTGTCCTTTTGCTGAGGCTGAACAGCACTTTCAAACACTTTTGCCAGATGGAATTAAAAAGATATTTATTGCTAATGGATTTTCGAATAAATTTGTTTTTTCTAAAATTGACGATAAAGATATAGAAAATACTGAACAGTTTGCAATAGAAATATTGCCAGATATTATTGATGAAAGCGAATATCCTGAATATTACGGTATCTTCAAAAATAATATTAAAAAATTTAAGATTTTATCTGGTTATAGAAAAGTCTTGCTTTGCATTTCTGATTTCTATAAAGAACAACTTCAAAAGAAGTCAATAGTTAAACTGACTGCAGCACAAAAAACTGATAATAAATTACAACAAAAAAAACAATCATTACTTAACACTATTAGTAAAGAAATTGAAGATGTCTCTGATGATACGATAGTACCAAAAAAACAAAAATTAGATACTTTAAATGTTGATCTGTCATCAGAAAGATCGATTGTACTAAAAAGGATAAAAGAATGGCTTAAAATAAATGCAATAGATGTTTACAACGATCAAGAACTAGACATAACACTTTCTATACTAAATGATGATAACGACATTGTAGCTAAAGTTTTATGTTTTGAATGCAATGTACGAGTTAATATATGCAAAGTATTTAGTCCTGGACATTCAAAAAGATGGTCATTTTCCAATTATTACAAACATGTAAAAATACACCAAAAGAAATCTGCTCAATCTGTCCCTAATAAAATTAAAAATAAACAAACACTTACACTTGATAATTATATACAAATAACACAGGGTGTAACATCACAACAATCACCCGGACCTTCAACATCTCGAAGTATAGAGATCCTTAAAGAAACAAAAACTAAAACCCCTACTAAAACTGCCGACCAAGAAAACCTCAATTTTCAGCAGGATTTTCAGAATAGCAAAGTTATGTTTGAGACGAATAACTTTTGCGATTTAAATTTTCAAACGTCTCAAGTATTGTCAAATACAAATGAAAATAAGTGGAAGAGTAAAAAATACCAGAGAAGTGAAAGAGAAAAACGTCGAAGAGAGCGATCATTGGTTACTGGAGAATTTAAACAAACACTTATTACAAATTACATTCCTGTGCTTGACGAAGTTAGTAAATTAATGGAAAATAATGAAAACTTGCGTAATATGTTATTGCGTAACATAGAGGAAACTGAGGGTGATAATGTTTTGTCGGTTCGATCAGCTGTACTTGATTCAAATTCTTTGTTGAAATGTTTATACGAATGTGCTGAAAAAAATCAAAAATCCAGTAAATATAAACACCGCAACAGATTTGATGAAGAGTTAAAGAAATGTTCTACTTATATATTTATTGTTGGAGGTAGACTATTGTATGAAACTTTACATGCAAATATGGATCGAGTTTTACCATCAATAACAACAATATTCCGTTATCTTGACAATACTCAAAGTAAAGTAATAGAAGGCAGTTTTAGATTCAATGAACTAAGAGTTCATCTAATAAAGAAGAGTCTACCGCTTAAGATATGGATAAGTGAAGATGCCATTAGGATTACGGGAAAAATTTAATACGATGTAAAATCAAATAAAATTGTAGGTTTTGTTTTACCCCTTATGAATGGTTGTCCAGTGCCTAATGCATTCATAGCAAGCTCTGCAAAAACTATTGCACAGTATTTCAATTCTGAAAGTAGAGCCAACTATGCTTATGTAATAATGGCTAAGCCATTAAACGACACTGCCGCGCCCTTTTGTTTGTCTATTTTTGGAACTAACAACCGTTTTTCTAACAAAGACGTAATAAATAGATGGGAGTTCATGAAAACTGTTGCTTCTGAACAAGGGATTGAAATATTAGGATTTTCATCAGATGGTGATCCTAGATTACTTAAAGCAATGCTACTCCAAAGCATTGGTACAAGTATTAGTACAATGAATGATGAAATGAGGGATGAAATGTTCGAGAATAATGCGAAGGTAAGCAGTTGGTCTTGGTTTATAATTGGAGAGCCACCAATTATTCCTGACCAAGAACAAAATAAAGAAATATACATTCAAGACACAGTTCATATTTTGACAAAATTACGAACGCGATTTCTTAAATCAAATATTATCATACCAATGGGTAATTATTTTGCAACGGTAGATCATCTAATGGAGTTAACTAGAACATTTTCCAAAGACAAGCATTTGTTGACAGTTTCCGATCTTAAACCTGAGGACAAAATAAATTTTTCATCTGCAGAAAAAATGTGTTCTGACTATTTTAGAAAATATTCCAAATACACATGCAACAATTGCCTATCTAAAAATTATGAATTATATTTTAACAGCTTTTCTAAATAAGGAAGTAAGTACTGAAGAACGAATTTATAAAATGTGGTTCAGTGTATTTTTTCTACGAATTTGGAAAATTTGGCTGAAGAATAAAAGTGAATTTAATGTTGGAAATAATTTTATAACTACTAATTGTCTGAATTGCATAGAAATAAATGCCCATTCACTGATACGCCTTATTATACGATTTCGAGAAGATAAAAACTTAAGTCCAGAAATGTATACGATATGGAATTTTAGCAGCCAAACGTGTGAGCAATTTTTCAGAGCAACTCGGTCACTTACAAGTACTTACTCTACTGTTGTTAACTTTTCTATGAAAGATATTATGTCAAGACTTAAACGTATTGAATCAATAAACGAGATTAAAGCTGAATTATTAAATTCAAAAATAGACATTAAATTTACTCGAGAGAAAACATCAACTAAAACAGTAGAAACAGATTTCTCATATTTTTCTAATAATACTATTTTAAATATTATACATAGAAGTTTCAATGATGCAAAGGAAATTGCTGAAACTCATATTGGAATGATTGTAAACAAAGATTTAGTTTTTGAAAAGCCATTATTTTTTAACAAAACTAACAGAGAAAAAGATAAAGAGGGAGATAAAGTAATTGAAGAAGAACTTAATGCAGATTTATCACATAGCAATTTAATTAATGAAACAGACTAATTAGATTTTGCTGACGATGTTAATAATATTAGCGAGATATTGAATTGTGGTAGTTCCCTAAATCTTCAAGATTTCAGCGAACAAATTTTAAACAAATATTCATGTAGTGACAACAGAAACAATATTCCTATAGATTCACCTTTTGTGAAAATAAGTTTAGCAAATAATAAGTCAACTATTATAAAAAAATCTTCACTTTGTTGGCTTTTAGAAAAACCAAGAGATCGGGTCAGCAGTGATCGGTTGCGGCGGTTTATAAGTAATTACGAATGTAGAATGAACAAGAAATCATCGAAAACTAGCCCTGAAAATAAAATACCACCTGCCTATACACTGTCCAAAAAGAAAAAAGTTACTACTGAGGAAGATTCTTCAGAAGATTCACGAAATGAAATAATAAAATATGCCGATTCTCCAGACACTGAATCTTCCGAAAGCAGTCAAAATGATAGTATAATATCACTTCAAACTGAAAAATATTATGCAATCATATACGACAGTGGATGGTATATTGGTCGTATTCTCGAAATAACAGAAAATAATTGTAAAATAAAATTTTTAAAAGCAGAGTTGGATAAGTTTAAATGGCCTAAAGTCGACGATTTACAATTAGTACCTCAAAAATACATATTTTATGGACCAATTTCTTTGATCGGTTGTAATCCATTCGATATTAAAAGATCAGATAAATGTAATATAATGAAACTATACAAAAAATTTAAATAATTATTATTATTAGTTACAATGTTTTTAATTTGTTTTAAATTGGTAAGATATGTATTTATAATTTTTATTTCATTTAAATAGTTTTTCGTTTTTCTCTTTTTATAAATTATTTAATTATTAATCAATACCTACCTAGTTCTAAACATAAAATTAAGTAATATAGTTACAAGTAATGAATTTTTATATTTTGTATTAAAAAATACAACTAAAGGCAAAATACATTTCTTTCATCTATAATAATAATAATTATTATTTCAATTAGCACATATTGTTTACTTTTATTTCAGTTGTATGTAGAATTGTAGAATCTAAATTTGTATTCAACATTTTTTTTTGTTATAGTTATAGCACAAGTATGTACCTGTTAATATTTAAAGAACTACATTTTATTCATTTTAATATAAGTGTTAAATCTGTACTTACTAAAAACTTGCATTTAACACTAATAAACTTATTTGTTCAAACCTGATAAAAATACATTTTGATTAACTATACTTGAACATTGGTTTAATGTATTTTTAGTATAGTAGTACTTGTATACTAATATTCTTTGGCTTTTTGCCCTATCAAGTATAATACTTTTTTAATTACCTACATAATATATGAAATCTAAAGAGTTTTTTTGGATTATCTGATGTGAAATTATAGATACTTCAAACAGTTACTTAAGCTTCTAATAAATTAAATTGTACTAAAATATTTTAACATGTTATGTATAACATGTTGAAAGTATTTAGAAAAGTAATTATAGGTAAATTAAAATATTTATAAATATACATAGAAGTATTAGAAAGTAATGTATGGAAATACTTGAAAGTATATGGAAATACATGGAAGTACTTGGAAGTATACGGAAATACATGGAAGTACATGGAGGTACTTGGAAGTACTTGGAAGTACATGGAAGTACTTGGAAGTATACGGAAATACATGGAAGTACACATGGTTGGAAGTATGGTGTACAAAAAATTGACTAGTGGTTTACCCCCCTAAAAAAATAATTTTGAAATTATATAAATAATGCATTGAATTCCTAATAGTACAAAATTTGGTATTAAGACATCAATCATGTCAATATATTATAAATAAAAATGAAACATTTTTATTAATAAAACAATTTGTTTTCAATAAAACAATAATAAATTGTTTGATGTTTTTGTCGAATAAATTTTAGTGCCTCATATATTTGGAAGAATATAAATTGCAATATTATAATTTAATTATTCTAATTTAAAAAATAAATTTTAAAAATTATGAAACAATTTAGTTAGCCCAACAAAATGTATGTTTATAAATTGAAATATTGATGAATAATAAATGTAGTAGATTCATCAATTATTGAATTCTATATACCAATAGTAAACATTCACACCGCAACCGATATATCAACATCAAAATGTCGAGTTAACAAATTTTATATTTGGAGTTATAGACCCAAAAGCATAGTAATACGATATAAAGTAATTCCTGTGGATTAGTAACTCAGATGTTTCAAATTTGAAAATTTGTCATTCTCTCCCTAATTGCAATACCATTCAGGCATATTATAGAGACAACAACATAAATACCTACTGTAATAATCCCAAAACACTTATTGTTTTAATAGTTAAATTATTATTAAATTATTTATTAAATATGTATGTACATCATAACGATGGTAGACACACAAACAAAAACTTAGTATATTAATATTACATGTCATATAATAACTAGTAAACATAAATTTATATTATTTGGATACAACTACCATTAAAATAAAGGGGCGAGGAATACTACATTACGTTAAACATGTATCAAAAGCAATGAATTTAGTTCGAATATTATTGTTTTCCCACTAGCCTAAATTTCTCAAATAAACGGAGGTTCGGCGTCGTTAAAAAATTTATACGTACAAAAACCTTTTAGTTAACTATGATACATGCCTCGGACTATAACGTCAAGGTTATTCATTTCGACGAGGTCGTTTTGTATTTGTTGCGGCAATTCTTGGAGCTCTGCAACAGGCGAAAAACAAATTAACGTTTTGTTGGCATAACCGTCTGCTGATTGTCGTGTCCGACGAGCAGATGAACGTGCTAGGCGAATCACTTACGATCCAAAAAGTCCTGCAGATAAAACATGGCGAATGTAGACAATCTGTTGCGCTAGGCGAATATGACGATGGCAGACAATCAGTTACGCTTTACGATAACGTTGGCGATGTATTCGATAAGACGACTGGTGGCTTATTGAATGGCGGACTGATTAGTTTGTGTAAAAATTAATTATAGAATAATAAAATGTATTTTATAATAAACAGTGATACCCCTGAGTATCGAAGAAAGTTGAACGTGATAATTTGACAATGTTTTTCATGACGCGAGTGATACACGGATAAGGGTAGGAAAAGGGCAGTAAGCGAGGTCGTCCCGATCATTATCGACGTAGGCCGCGGCAAGAAATCCCG